>MJUU01043272.1:57516-74336 GCA_002080025.1 Modiolus philippinarum
TGGATTTAGGGATCAAATCTTTATGCAGAATTGTTGCATATAGTCTATAGATTTGCAATGAGCTTTTGGAATTTTGGTTCCGGTTCCAACTTTGGTAAATTTCCTGAAAATGTCAAAGACACATATTTTTCTTTAATTTTGGCATATTATAGTATATTCTGACAAGTGTTTGGTAAAAAGCAAAATTCTGATAACTTAAGATTCTGAAAGGCGATTCCAATTTTGGTAAATTTCCTGAAAGTCTCAAAGACCACCTATTTTTGGAATTCTACCTAGCAACCATACTTAAAATGTTTTATGTAGTTTAGGACGAACATTTTCATCAATTGGATTTCAAAAATATTTGATTCCAATTTTGGTAAATTTCCTGAAAGTCTCAAAGACCACTTATTTTTTGGAATTCTACCTAGCAACCATACTTAAATTGTTTATTTAGTTTGGGAAAAACATTTTCATCAACTGGATTTCAAAAATATTTATTCCAATTTTGGTTAATTTCCTGAAAGTCTCAAAGACCACTTATTTTTTGGAATTCTACTTAGCAACCATATATCCTAGAACAATAATGACTATAAATAGGTAGATTTCAAAGATAATGAAAACAATTATGCCAAGGGTGTATAACAACTGTTTTCTGTGTCAAACAGGGAGTGCGGGGATAGCTGTCGTTTCCGACAACATCTAGTTTTTTAATGATTTTAATTTATCCTTAATCTAAATTTTTGGAATTTAAAAACTTATTTTCTTTTTATTGAAGCAGATAACTACCTTAGTGCACCATTATACTCATTGAATGCAAACATTCAATTTTTCGTTGGAGTACATATAAAACATGATCATATTACTTCTAATCAGAACTTGTATGGATTTGAATTATTGCTCCAAGTTTACACAAGGTGCCACTGCTTGAGGGGGGGGGGGTATTTTTTAGGGTTGTTGACAGGGTTAGTGTTTAAGGGTTAGATTTACTATGTCTAAAGATTAGCCTAAAAGGACAGGGACCTCTTCAGTAAACATATGCCAAAAGTATTTTGTACAATATGTATCGTGAAGATACTTTTATTGCGACAGTCAATCAAGTAGCAAAAGTTTTACTGAATAGATGTCAAAGTTTACACCCCAAACTTACATTCTAAAACGGATCTGCGGTCGTTAAAAAGACACATTGTTTACGATTGTAACCATTTTCCGTTTGATATATATATACTGTGTAGTCTTTTTAAGGTAATAGAATGTAGGCGTGGGTTGTAAATCTTGACTTCGATTCAGTGAAAGTTTTGCCACTTGGTTGACCGTTGCAATATTCATGAGTGTCAATTTTTTGTGCTTTCACAAATAAAAAAATCATTTCTTCAGTTTTGAAAATTGATGTTTTGTTGGTTTTTTTTTAATTTTGTGCTTTCAGTCAACCACCATAAAATCCAAAAAAATTAGAACCCATCAAATAATAGTACTTTCACAGTCTGTAAATATTGCAAATGAGATAAATGGGATGAGTGACCAGTTGCATATTCTGCTCAATACACTTTTCTTCGGGTATTTCAATTAATTTTTGAAGTGAGAGAGGAGATAGACATATCATTTATCATTTAATTCGGTAGGCATGTCAGCATCATAATAAAATTTACTGAAAAATGGGTCAAAGACTCAAATCGCCGGGTTGCGTTTGGTGCTTCTAGCTATCAAGTGTTGTTTTATAGGTTCCCTAATGGGTCTGTGTATAGAATATGTTGAAAATATTGATAAAAATGACTAAGCTAGAAGGTCTGGAAAAATATGAAAAAATATTGGAAATAATTCCATAAAGTCAGGTGCACATCTTCAAAATATAAGGAAACATTCTGTGAACTTTCAAAGGTCAGAGATGAAAACTGTAGGTCGAGTTGATTTCACAAAATAGGTACCCTCTGTTGAAAAAGTTGATAAAAAATGACTAAGTTCCAAAGTCCGTGAAAATAGGAAAAAAATTTTCAAAATGATTCCAAAAAGGAAGGTGCACATGCAATATATATATAGAAACATTTTGTGAAGATTCAGAAATATAGGTTGAAAACTGTAGGAGGAGTTGATTTCACAAAATAGGTACCCTCTTTTGAAAAAGTCGATAAAAAATGACGAAGTTCCAAAGTCTGTAAAAATAGGAAAAAATTTTCAAAATGATTCCAAAAAGGAAGGTGCACATCTACAATATATATAAAAACATTTTGTGAAGTTTCAGAAATGTAGGTTGAAAACTGTAGGAGGAGTTGATTTCACAAAATAGGTACCCCTGTTGAAAAAATCGATAAAAATATCTAAGTTCCAAAGTCCGTAAAAAAAGGAAAAAATTTCAAAATGATTCCAAAAAGGGAGGTGCACATCAACAATATATACGACGCAGTCTTGTAAGTCGGCGCACCTAAGCATTTACCTTTCGATTCCTGCTGTAATTTTTATCACATTATTTTGAACTTTCAACAAAACAAATATACATAAACCAACTTTAAAATCAGGCAGAATTCAAAATTAGAACTTCAACTTAAATATATTAAAAACAAGCTTAAAATGACCTACCCCTGTTATATCGTCATGTTTAAATGTCTTGAAAGTCGGCGCAGGGTGAGAATATCAATGTACCAGGAACCCAAAATAAATAGTAATTTTCACTATCGGGTTTTCAGAGGAAGGTGGAAATGTTCAGTATTAAAGCTAAATACTTTCAACAAAAATAATGACTTTAAACAGCTATACAGTAAACGTCTAAACAACAATAGAACCTATTAATAACGAATATAGCACCCTTTTGGTCTTTTTCAGGTCCGGAGAACGCTAAAAAAAGATTCCTTCGTCATCATCGCTATTAGGCTTTAAGTTAGTACAGAAATTGTTCTGTACTAATATTTATATTATAAACGGAAATCATTTTCTTCATGTGCGCCAACTTATAAGATGCGCCGACTTAGGAGACTCGACAGTATAGAAACATTTTGTGATTTTTCAGAAGGTGCACATGCAATATATATATAGAAACATTTCGTGAAGTTTCAGAAATATAGGTTGAAAACTGTAGGAGGAGTTGATTTCACAAAATAGGTACCCTCTGTTGAAAGGATTATTTACATCAGATCTATCCAAATGAGCTTGAAATTAAAGAAACAACTGAAACACCTACTTCAGCTTCGTACTTAGATCTTTTATTGTATATTGACGAAGATGGACGTTTGAAATCTAAGCCTCTATGACAAGCGTGATGATTTTAATTTCCCCATTGTGAACTTTCCCTTTCTTAGCAGCAACCCAGCCTATGGAGTGTACATTTCACAGTTGATTCGTTACTGTCGAGCATGTAGTTTGAACAGTGATTTTTTGAACAGAGCAAAAACACTGTCCCAAAAGCTGCTTAGTCAGGGATTTGTTCAACCTTTGTTAATTTCATCCCTCAAGAAATTCTATGGCCGTCACCATAGCATCATTGAAAGATATGACGTGTCAGTATCCCAAATGAAAGTGGACATTTTCAGCTAGATTCACATCTTCCCGGATTTGACTACCGACTTTGACATTTTCCGGATTGAATCACTCACAGTGTGACGGGTGCTGTTAACAGAGCAGGACATGCTTACCCTTCCGGAGCACCTGATGTCACTCTCAGTTTCACTGGAGTTCACACTGTGAGTCCCTTTGTTCTGAATGTTGTGGTTTCTGGTTCTGTGCTTTGTGTCTGTCTGGCGTCATTGTTTTTGTGTCTAACGTCATTGTTTTCTGTGTTCTCGTTTTTGCCCTGTCTTTGGACCTCGATTTTTGTGAATATCACCCCTTTGTTCCATCGGTATTCTACTGCCGTTGTTTGAAAAAGTCGATAAAAAATGACGAAGTTCCAAAGTCTGTAAAAATAGGAAAAATTTTTCAAAATGATTCCGAAAAGGGAGGTGCACATCTACAATATATATAAAAACATTTTGTGAAGTTTCAGAAATGTAGGTTGAAAACTGTAGGAGGAGTTGATTTCACAAAATAGGTACCCCTGTTGAAAAAATCGATAAAAATGACTAAGTTCCAAAGTCCGTAAAAAAAGTTAAAAAATTCAAAATGATTCCAAAGAGGGAGGTGCACATCAACAATATATATAGAAACATTTTGTGAAGTTTCAGAAATGTAGGTTGAAAACTGTAGGAGGAGTTGATTTCACAAAATCAGTGTCTCATTTTCGCCGCCCGCCGCCGCCCGCCCGCCCGACATTCACCATACTATAACCCGGATTTGCACTCCGTGCAACCCGGCCAAAAATTAACAAAAACCTCATTTTTAAGTCTCCAAAACGAAGTTTGTGGAGACTTATGACTTATTGTTTTTACTCCGTTTCTTAGTATTATTATTATTATGATAATAACATTATGTTTAGCAATGACTATGCCAAAATAGTGGTCAGGGTTGAGGCCATAGTGCACGACCCGAAGGGAGTGCACTATGTGTATTCAACCCTGACCACTATTTTGGCATAGTCATTGCTAAACACAATGTTATTATCATTATTATGCTGACTATGTCATTTATTTTCATCATTTTATTTCAATTTCCAAGTTAATAAATAGCTGTTCTTTTCATTTAGTTACTGTCAGTTTAAAATTTCTGTATTTCAAATACATGTTGTCATGGAAATTTGAAAAATAACTTTTTATGGCAAATCTCAAAAATTCATTTATTTCATGATTTAAAATGAAGAGATAAGTAAAATGAAAGGTCACAAGTGGGGTAAAAACTTTATTTTACAAGAAATATTACCAAATTAAGGTTGATTTCTGTAACAGTAGATCCCTACAGGTAAAATTTTCATCACTATTTGATTGACAGTACTGTAGCTCCGCCTTCAAAGTCACGTGACAGGCATAGTGCATGGCTGTACGTATACTATGCCAAAATAGTATATCAGACACTATTAATGCAGTTTCTTATAGGAAGCATAATAATATTTATTATTGTTATTACTATGTCACCCCAGACTTTGTCGGGGTGACATGTTGTTATTCTACGTTTCTTCTGATTATTATTATTATTCTTATTATTATGTCATCCCAGACTTTGTCGGGGTGACATGTTGTTATTCTACGTTTCCTCTGATTATTATTATTATTATTATTCTTATTATTCTTCCAATGATTCTTGTCCGAGCCGTCATTTTGTAATGGCTGAACATGACAACTTCAAACTTGGTACACAGTTGGACCACCATCTGAAGTTATTCACAATGTGGAAAAATTTTTCAAAATGGCCGCCATTTCCAAGATGGCCGACAAAATACGTCAAAATTTCAACATTGTCCGATTTCAACGAAAATTGATTTCTATGTAGATTTAGATGCTGCGAATGTGATGGAATCATCGAATGGGGAGTCTGGGGTGACATCAGCTATTGCTTGCAATTGCAAATCTAGTTCTTATTATTATTCTTCCAAATATTTTTGTCCGAAGGATTATTTTTGAATGGCTTGATGTAATCAAATGAAACTTGGTATGAAGTTAGATCATTATGAGGAGAATATTTTTTTTACCAAAAAAAAAAATTCAAAATGGCCACCGTTTCCAAGATGGCCGCCAAAATACGTCAAAATTTCAACTTTGTCGGATTTCAACGAAAATTGATTTCTAGGTAGATTTTGAGGCTGCGAATAAGATGGAACCATCGAATGGGGGGTCTGGGGTGACATCAGCTATTGCTTGCAATTGAAAATCTAGTTATGTCACCCCAGACGAGTCGGGGTGACATGTTGTTATTCTACGTTTCTTCTGATTATTATTATTCTTCTTTTTCTTCTTCCAATAATTCTTGTCCGAGCGATTATTTTGAAATGGCCGGACCAATTGATTTCAAACTTTGAACAAAGTTGACACACCATCTGAAGTTGTATGTATGCTGTGCGTTTAAAATTTTCAAAATGGCCGCCATTTCCAAGATGGCCGCCAAAATACGTCAAAATTTCAACGTTGTCCGATTTCAACGAAAATTGATTTCTAGGTAGATTTTGAGGCTGCGAATAAGATGGAATTATCGAATGGGAAGGGCTATTGCTTGGAATTGCAAATCTAGTTATTTTTCTTATTCTTCCAATAATTCTTGTCCGAGCGATTATTTTGAAAAGGCTGGACCAAATGATTTCAAACTTTGCACAAAGTTGGATCACCATCTGATGTTGTATGATGTGCATTTAAAATTTTCAAAATGGCCGCCATTTCCAAGATGGCCACCAAAATACGTCAAAAATTTCAATTTTGTCAGAATTCATCGAAAATTGATTTCTAGGTAGATTTTAACGCTGCGAACAACATGGAATCATCGAATAAGTTGTCTGGGGTGACATCAGCTATTGCTTGCAATTGCAAATCTAGTTATTATTTTTTCCGCATCGGATTTTGTCCGGGCCATATCTCGGAGACCGCTCAGCCGATCTTGATGAAACTTGGCAGGAACATGGATACCAATGTCTAGTTGTGCGGCGAAGATTATGAACATCCAAAATGCCATGGTTGCAATGGAGAGAAATCGACAAAAGCTGTTTCACAGTTTGTCCGGGGCAGATCTAGGTGACCGCGCATCTGATCTGAATGAAACTTAGCAGGACCTTGGATGCCAATGTCTAGTAGTGCAAAAAGGTCTGTCGATATCAAAATGGCACCGTTGCCATGGAAACAGCAAAAAGGCGGGAAAATGAAAAATTGCTCAGAATTACATGAAAACTTACAGAAAGGGTATATAGCAACCAGGTAATTAGTTTTTAGTCTAAAAAATTTCAAAATGGCGACCGTTGCCATGGAGATGTCAAAAGGGCGCAAAAATAGTTTTTAGTCTAAAAAAATTCAAAATGGCGACCGTTGCCATGGGTATGGCAAAAAAGGCGGGAAAATTAAAAGTGCTTAGAATTGCATGAAAACTTACAGAAAGGTTGTACAGCAACCAGGGAATTAGTTTTTAGTCTAAAAAAATTCAAAATGGCGACCGTTGCCATGGAAATGGCAAAAGGGCGGGAAAATTAAAAGTGCTCAGAATTGCACGAAAACTTACAGAAAGGTTGTATAACAACAAGGGAATTTGTCTTTAGTCTAAA
Source organism: Modiolus philippinarum (assembly GCA_002080025.1). Taxonomy (NCBI): domain Eukaryota; kingdom Metazoa; phylum Mollusca; class Bivalvia; order Mytilida; family Modiolidae; genus Modiolus; species Modiolus philippinarum. The sequence continues at coordinate 64,595 of MJUU01043272.1, forward strand.
AAATTTCAAAATGGCGACCGTTACCAAGGAAATGCCAAAAAGGCGGAAAAATAAAAGTGCTCAGAATTGAACAAAACTCTGAGTGCTCAGAAATGAAAGAAGTTGAAGGGAGTTTGCAGTTCTGAAGTCTGATATGGGAGTTCGTTTGGGAGACTTATGTATCAGCATCCTGATACAATTATAAATATTTTAAGTTTTGATTTAGTCAACATTTTAGAATCTTTCTGAGATTTTACCCAAAAACTGCCCTGTCAGAAACTATTTGAGCACTAAATGTGTACATTTTTAGTTACCAGTTCATATCTGTAATCGAATAAAAGTTCGGTTGTGTAATATTTCTCTTTTTCTCTTAAAGTAAGGTTTTGAACAGTAAAATATTGCTTTCACTCAATATGACACAATTGGTATGCAAACTTAAAAACTGTTCTGATATTGTCAATTTTTACTTCTTAAATGTCACAAGATACTTTGGATAAGCTTGAGAGTCATGAAAGATGACAAACATTCCAGGATTGTTGACATTATCAGTTAAAGTATCATACAGAATGTGACTTCCACCAGCATTAGGTTTCTGTGGTGGCACTTTCATATGTTGGTTGCCCAAACAATATTCTCCAGTCAGAACCTGGCATAAAAACATTCGTTTGTGTCCTTGTTTATCAGGTCTCGAATATGTATCTCTTAAAGAGTAATTGACGTGGACAGCAAAATAAACTCCAGCTCCATAATATGTGGCTGTTAAAAAAGAAAGAGATACAATTATGTTTCACTTACAAATGTAAAGCATAAATTTCTTTTCATATATAAGCCCTGACACAATGTTTGACTATTGTGCATATCTTGTATACAAACAAAATAAATATTTTGGAAAGTATTACATTTGATGATTATTGACAAAGCACGGATGCATTTGAAAACAGTCATTTGAATGTAAAGTATAATTTGACAGATTCCAAACAATGCAACAGAAAAGCAAACATTCAGACTGAATAATAATAATAAAAAAAATAGTATATATAATAACAGTGTGAAAGTTACCTTTCAAAAGTAATTTTTTACCAATTTTACCCTTTTAGCTCAGGACCACTGAAGAAACATCACACATCATTAATTTTGTCAACCTGCACAATTTTGCTTCTTATGTCTGGGAATACCAAATTCACTTTGAACTGATAAGTATTCTTTCGATGAGAAATCTGGTAAGTAGAGCAGAAAACAGACCACATTGAAATGCAAAACGAAAAATGTTCTGCTCTGCATTTTTTAAACAAGATGTGTTTGTGAAACACTATGCCCCTGGTAGCAATCCTGTTTACAATAGTAAACAAGAGCTGTGGCCAAATGGCAGCCAGTTATACCCCCGCTCATTGAACCCTGAATCAATATGGCAATACTAAGTTAAGTATGTGTGGACATAATACAAGTGTGGATACAGTACAAGTGTGGACACAATAAAAGCATTGGCATTTGCAGTGATATATATAATTACTGTCAAACAGGAAGTAGATGAATTATGGACTTGAAAAGGGAAGTCCCGATAAAACTAATCATATTAAAGCTTCAGACCAAACAACAAATCATTACTACATACACAAGCCGAGATATCCTTGACGAAAAATTTCAATTTATGGCTTTAGTGGGAAAAAAATCAAAGTTATCGTCAAACAGGAAGTAGATGAGTTGCAGACTTGAAAATAAGAGAAATAGTACAACTCATCATTCTTAAGCTTCAGACCAAATATCAAATCATGAGTACATACACAAGCTGAGAAAGTCTTGACGAAAAATTTCAATGTACATGTATAGCAATAATTGAAAAAAAAACAAAGTTATCATCAAACAGGAAGTAGATGAGTTACTGACTCCAAAAGTGGAGACAAGATACAACTCATTACACTTCAGCATCAGACCAAATATCAAATCATTACTACATACACAAGCTGAGAAATCCTTGACGAAAAATTTAAATATATGGCAATAACTGGAAAAAAATCAAAGTTATCGTGAAAAAGTAAGTAGATGAGTTGCGAACTTGAAATGGGGAGACAAGATACAACTCATCATACTAAAGCATCAGACTAAATATCAAATCATTACTACATACATAAGCTGAGAAATCCTTGACGAAAGATGTTCCGGACGTACGGAAGGACGGACGGACGGACAGACAGACGGACAAGGGATAAACAGTATACAACCTCTCCTACGGAGCGGGGGTATAATTAATGTTAAAAATAGCAATATACACCAGAAATGAAGGTAAGTTGACATTTGTATTAGGCCCAATTAAATTTATTCACATATGGAATATCAAGCCTCTTACAATTGTAATTAACAACTAAAAGCAAAATCTAGATTTTGACTTTTTGACCTCTGGAAACTCGACCTTTGATATTACCTGAATGAAATTTGCATAACGGTGTTCAGTTATATATGAACAATATACAGGCCAAATATGAATGTTCTATCACATTTGGTTAAAAAAATATAGGCAATGATAACATTTTTTGAATTTGCACTCAGTGACCTTGAACTTTGACCTTTCCCTGATTTTTTGGCAGATTGTACTAGGCTCTATTAGATTTATTTACACATAGAAAATGAGTCTTCTAGCTAACGAGCTATACCAAAATCTGGATTTTGACCTTTGGACCTCTGTGATCTTGAAGTCTGATCTAAACTTGGTGAAATTTGCACAATGCTGTTCAGCTTCATTTGAACAATAAACAAGCCAAATATGAAGGTCCTTTCATATCTGTTTTAAATGATATAGGCAAGGTCGAAGTTTTTGTTAAAGTAACCAAATTTATACCCAGTGACCTTGATCTTTGACCCGACCCACAATTTTTGTGGATTTGTTCTAAGCTCCATACCATCTATTTGCATATAAAATATCAAGCCTCTAGCATTTGAAATTAACGAGCTATAGAAAAATCTAGATTTTGATCTTTGGACCTCTGTGATGTTGAAGTTTGATCTGACCTTAGTGAAATTTGCACAATGCTGTTCAGCTTCATATTAACAATATACAGACTAAATATGAAGGTCCTATCACACATGTTGGAAACATATAGGCAACGTTAAAGTATTGTTAAAGTTGTTAAATTTGCACTCAGTGACCTTGACCTTTGACTTGATCCACATTTTTGGTGGATTTGTACCAAATTCCATGATATCTGTTTACATATAGAATATCAAGACTCTTGCTATTGTAATGAAATAGCTCTTTAGCAAAATTTAGATTTTGACTTTTTGACCTCTGTGACCTTGAACTTTGACCTGACCTAAGTGAAATTTGCATAATGGTGTTCAACTTTACATGATCAATATGCAAGCCGAATACGAAGGTCCCATCACATCTGGTTTGAAAGATATAGGCAATAGTTTTTAAATTTCCACTCACTGACCTTGACCTTTGATCTGACCCAATTTTTTTATGTTCAATCTATATAGAAACACCCTGAAAAGTTTCAGGTCTCTTGGTATAAACTTGTAAGAGGAGTTCATTTCACAAAATGGGTACCCTGTGTATAGAATTTTGTCAATAAAGGGCTCCGCCGGGCGCAGCATGGTACGACCGCAGCGTGTCGACCACTGAAATTTGAGCAAGTGAAGTTTAAAGCGAATGTGGACACAGTAAAGAGCTTGACACAATTAGATGGACACAAAAAGGAGCTTGACACAGTAATTAGCTGGACACAAATTACGGAAAAAAAACAACCCTTTTGATCACTTGTAGATAAAAAACTGTAACAGTGATGAAAAATCTGTAAACCACCAACTAAAAGCTTACTTCAAGAGAAATCCAAAGAAAATATCCCATCCAAATGTGATGAAAAAATAACGATTTTACATATTAAAAAAAACACAAATTTTCCCTGTTGACCCCCTATTAGCTCGGAACGGAAAGAGGTACACCAAATCCGTCTATATATATATTCCTGAAAGCTTACAACAAGAGGAATCCAAAGAAAAAAAATCCAATCTAAATCCGATGAAAATAATGATTTAAGATTATCTGCACGTTTGCAATTTTGGTCCCATTGGCCCCTCATATTTCAGAAAGGATACAAGTTATCAAAAATCTGATGGTGCAGCACCATACTAATTTTCCATAGGAATCCATTGCAAAAAATTGCATCAAAATCGTACTAAATGTAAAAAAAAAATGAAATTCCCCCCTTTTGGGCCCCATTTATCTCATGAATGGTACATGCCATGTGAAATCCGTCGACATACTACAGATTGGAAATTTCCTAAGCAGCACACCGAAAGAAAGTTGATAAAAATCAGATAAATAATAAAGATTCTACAGTCAAATATGTGAAAACATCCGATTAAACCCTTTTTGGCCCCTTTTCCTAAAACAGGCAAGGCCAGGAACATAAAATTAAAACCAGACCTTAAGCATGTTACAAGAAACATCATACTAATATCTGAAATTGATCTGTCCACTAGAAAACTAAAATCTGAAATTGATCTGTCCACTAGAAACAAAGTTATGCTGTCCAGACACAAAATAAACAAATTTTACCCCTTTTTGGTCCCTTTTTCTGAAACGGGTGGGGCAAAGAGCCCGAAATTAAAACCAGTGCTTAAGCTTGTACCAAGACACCTTATCTTGAAACTATCCGTCTAGTAGAAGCAAAGTTATGCTGTCCACAGACGCCGACGCCGACAATGATTGCACTATACCATAATACGACCGCAAACCTTTTTGCGGTCGCATAAAAAATGACAGAGTTCAACTATAGTGGACCTTCCAATATTGGCTAAAACACCCAAGGGACCAATTAAAACAGTTCAAGCCACAAAGGTGTTTGAGCTATTGCAGGTCTTACTGTGTATAAATTCAAATAAAAGTTCCAAATAAAGGGTTTGAGACATCCGTGGTATTTAAGTTATTGCAGTTTTTATCTGTAAAATCTGATAAAATTCATAAAATGAAACCGGAATACGAGGTGCACACGTTCAATGTATATAGAAAGCAGGTATCATTGTAAAAACCTGTGAGAGGAGTTGATTACAACTAGAGGCTCCCAGGAGCCTGTATAGCTCACCTGTATATAGCAGTGGTACATCCATGCAATAACATTGATTTTTAAATACATTTCCTATGAGGTCTAAAGTTAATCAATGGGACTGCTGGTGGTTATCTTGGATTATGCAGGGACGTGTCAGACAGATTTTTAACTTAACACCACCCAAAGACTATTATGACAAAGTTTGGTTGCAATTGGCCTATTTGTTTCAGAGGAGTTGATTGTTGAATGCATTTGCCAAAGGGTCTAATTTTAATCAATGGACCCCCATCGCCGGCCATCTTGGATTACGCACTGACATGTCAGATACAATTTTCAGCTAAAAATTGAGGTACTTTGTTAAAGTGCGATTTTGGTCCCCCTTAAGTGCCTTATAGCTTGGAAACGGTAAGAGCTACGCAAAATCCGTTGACATACTGCCGAAAGCTCATGTCAAGAGGAATCCAAAGAAAGAAACCCCATCAAAATCCGATGAAAAATTAAAAAATGAGGTACTTTGTAAAAGTGCGATTTTGGCCCCGTTAGGCCCCTTATAGCTCGGAAATGGTATAAGCTACGCAAAATCCATCGACACACTACCGAAACCTCATGTCAAGAGGAATCCAAAGAAAGAAATCCCATCAAAATCCGATGAAAAATAAAAAAATGAGGTACTTTGTAAAAGTATGATTTTGGCCCCCTTAGGCCCCTTATAACTCGGAAACGGTAAGAGCTACGCAAAATCCGTCGACACACCACCGAAAGCTCATGTGAGACGAATCCAAAGAAAGAAACCCCATCAAAATCCGATGAAAAATAAAAATTTGAGATACTTTGTAAAAGTGCAATTATGGCCCCGTTTGACCCCTTATAGCTCGGAAAGGGAAAGAGTTATCCAAAATCTGATAGTTGTGTACCATGTTTATTTTTCATAAGGAATCCAATGAAAAAAATAATGCATCAAAACCCGATTAGAAAAAAATAATTAAAATTTCCCATAGGGTCCAATGTTAATCAATGGGTCCCACTGGCGGCCATCTCGGATTACGCACGGACATGTCGGACACAATTTTTCATTTACACCACCCAAGGACTATTGTGACAAAATTTGGTTGCAATTGGCCCAGTGGTTTCAGAGGAGTCGATCTTTAACGACGGACGAACGGACGGACAGACGGACGGACGGACGGACGACGACGACGGACGCCAAGTGATGGCAATAGCTCACATGACCTTTTAGGTCAGGTGAGCTAAAAAACTAGTACCATTTGTGCAGACAGACATACAGACAGGCAGGCAGACAGACAGATGGACAGACAGACAGACATACAGGCTGAAACCTATCTACATCCCCAAAACTTCGTTTGCAGGGGTATAATTACCTTAATAATAAACGGCCTCATTTTCAAGTATGTTAATAGACTTTGATGGTATTTTCTTAAAAATTGAACTATATTTCCTGGTGGCAACCATTTTGGATATGGTGAAGACTTACTGGTCACCTTTTGTGAACATGTTGAAGGGGACCAACTGAGGTATGAACATAAAAATCACAAACTTGGAAGAGGCCAGCACCCTAGGACATTTGTGACATGAGTTTGGTTCCAACTGGCCTAATAATTTCAGAGAAAAGGACCTTTGAATGTATTTACCATAGGGTACAATGTAAAACTATGTTCACCATTGGCTGCCAACTTGGATGAAGTGCAGACTTACCAAACATATTTTTAAAGGGGACAATTAGCTTTGTTGTTTTAGTGGAGAAGATCATTGAATGCTTACACATAGGGTCCAAACTACTAGTATATTCGCCTCTGGAAACCATCTTGAATATGAGGCAGATTTGCCAGACTCAAAGGGATCAAGTGAATACTATTGAGACCAAGGTTGCTTCCAATAAGCCTAATTTTTTTTTAAATGAGATCTTAGAAAATGTTTTCCCAAAGGCTCAAATGGAAAACTAAGTTCCCTGCTGGCCGCCATCTTCGAAGATGTCAGACAACTGGAAAATGTCCAATAAATTGTAGTCCTTGACATCTGAACATTTCTGCAATTTACACTTGATCTTTAACTCAAATTGTATTTGAAATGTAAGACAAAAGGTATAAAATCACGAAAAATTTGACCAAGAAATGGCAATATAACTCCTATATGGGTACTTGGATATTCTTCCAAATTTCCAAGTTGGAAAATCTTGACAAGCTAAACATTTTTGCAATCAAACTCGACCTCAATCTGGAACTATTTTTGAAATATAAGGCAAAATGGATAAAATGAAGAACAATTTGACTAATGAAGGGCTATTACTCCTACATGGGTATTTGGATTTTCTTCAAAATTGCAATACGGGTAGATCTTGAAATGATAAACATTTTTGCAATTTAAACTCAACCTTTATCTGTTAGTTTTTTTATGAAAAAAAAAATAAAATAAACTAGAGAGACTAAATGCATAGTCCAATGTTTTTCATGGAATGTTTACTTTCAAGGTTTGGCTATAATTTAACTACGCTGTTTGTGTCTGTAAGACACAAATGATTCCCCTGCAGTTGGATATAAAACATGGACATCTATTTTCTAGGCACTTAATAAACATATTTCAAGAACTTTAACTAACATATCTCACACAGCGAATTGATATTACTAATCAGGAGTTATCCAGAATCTACATTACAAAAGCACACATTTCAATAAAATGGCCAAGTCCAACTACCCACACAATGACAAAATTTTAGCCAAAATCTAGCATGTGGCAATATGCACAACTTCAATCCATGCATAATCCTTGTGCAAAGTAAAATAAATGTATCATTAATATTAAGGGAGGAGTTGTCCAGAATAACAGTTCCAGAACACACATTTCCACAAATGGCCAAGTTCAACTACCCCACAAAATAACAAAATCTGGAAACCAGAGGACCACATGCGAGCCTGTATCGCTCACCTGATGGCTATTGATCAAATAAGATTTTCCCACAGGGTTGAATGATTGATGTGACAGCCAATTGGTAGTAAAATTATTCATCTAGCAGATTACTGTCATGTTATAATGCCTAGTAAATATCATTTTGATGTATGAAATGGTTTTCAAGAATTAACAATTTACAACATTTTCCCATGGGGTCATATGTTAAATTATGTTCCCTGGTGAAGGCCATTTTGTATTTGCGAATGTTACAAATATATAAAATTTGGTAGATGACCATCATGTTACCATGCCTAGTTAATATCAACTTCATGTATGAAACAGTTTTTGAAAATTAGTAATTTATAACATTGTGCAAAAATCATAGATTTTAATGACTATTATGTTACCATGTCTAGTTAACAACAACTTGATGTATGAAACAGTTTTCAAAAAGTAACGATTTAAAACATTTTCCCATATGGTCCTATGTTTAACTATGTTCCCTGGTGGCAGAGATCTTGGATGAGATGCAGACCAGTTGAACAAATGAAGAAATTGTAGTTCTTGATAAGTTGAACATTTCTGATATTCAAACTTAACCTCTATCTCGATTCATTTTTGAAAACAAAGACAAAATGTATAAAATTACGAAAATTTGTCAAAGGGCAATAACTATAACATGGGTATTTCGATTTTCTAAAAAATTCCCAGAGGGGTAGATATTGGTATGCTGAACATTTTTGCAGTTTCAAGTTAACTTCTAACTGTTAAAGATTTCCTAATACAAATTATAAAAAGTTTAAAAATTTTATAGAAATAAAAGAAAATGTGTCTATGGGACATAGATGCATCCCCCAGATAGATATCAGCCAACAGGAAGTAGATGTGTAACGGACTTGAAAAGGAAATACACTGTACAAGTCATTATACCAAAGCTTCAGACCAAATATCAAATCATTCCTCCATACACAAGCGAAAAATCCTTGAAAAAAATTTTGGATGTACGTACGTACAGATGGACAAAGGTAAAACTTAATGCCCCCGTCGCCTAACGACAAGGGCAAAACAAGAGGCTCTCAAGAGCCTGTATCGCTCACCTGGGACCTGCAGCACTATTATTCCAAATTGATGGTCCGTCTTTGGTGGTGTATGTACATAAGAATCAGAAACTTTTTATAAAATTTAATTAAAATTGTTCAAGCAGTTTCAGAGAAGATTTTTGAATGCAGTTTCCAAACTTAAGGGACTAAGTTAATCTACGTTCCCTGCTGGCAGCTATTTAACATAAAACTTTGAAGAGGGTCACATAAGGACTATCATATCAAAATTCTACTGAAATTGTTCAAGCAGTCTCAGAGGAGAAGATCTTTTTATGCATTTCCCACTGGGTCCAATGTTAAACTATGTTTTGCTACTGGTGGCCATGTCGGAAGACGGATCAGCACCAAAGTAACAAGCTTGGTCAAATCAAAATCTCACAAGTTTCATTTATGCAATGTTTAAATTGAATCCATTCAATGGTTTTCCATGATATCTTTGTATGCATTTCCCCATTGCTGGCAGACATGTTGGATGATGGATCAGAACTGAAGTAACAACACGTGGTCAGCTTCTCATAAGCAAAGTTTGGATTAAGCAGTTCTCTAGAAGAAGATCTTTTGTTAACTTAAGTTCACAGCTGGTGACACTTGGTCAGCACCTGACAGGCATCATTCATGTCATGTTTGATTTAAATCCATTTAGCAGTTCTCTAGAAGATCTTTGTGTGCATTTCCCATAGGGTCCAATGCTGTCCGCATGTAAGATGACAGATT
>MJUU01043272.1:74660-108681 GCA_002080025.1 Modiolus philippinarum
AAACTTGAATGTGTTCAATAAAATATAGTCCTTAACATGCTGAACATTTTTGCATTTTAAACTTGACCTCTATCTCAAAGCGTTTTTGAAATATAGGACATAAAGTAAAAAATCACGAAAAATTTGACCAATAAAGGACCACAACTCATATATAGGTACTTGGATTTTCTTCAAAATATCCATGTGGGTAGATCTTAACATGCTGAACATTTTTGCATTTTAAACTTAACCTCTATCTCTTATAGTTTTTTCAATAAAAAATAAAAAAACATCAAAATTTTGAAAATTTTACGGAAAAAGGGCAATAACTCTTAGACGGCTTGCCAGATTTTCTTCAAAATTTCAGCATGGCTAGATCTTTTCATGCTGAACATTTTTACTCCAGCCAGATTTTGGATATCTGTAACGGTTTTTGAGTCATTTGCCAAAAACTGTAATTTACCCCTATGTTCTATTTTTAGTAACAGCAGCCATGTTGTTTGACCTAAGACATACAAAATAACAAATCTGAAACTAGATACCCTAGTGATGATTCAGTTAAAGTTTGGTTCCATTTGACCCAGTGGTTTCAGAGGAGAAGATTTTTGAAAGTGAGCTAACGACGGACGGACGGACGACGGATGCCAAGTGATGGCAAAGGCTCAACCTGGCATAGCCAGGTGAGCTAAAAAGGGCAATAACTACAAAGCAGGGTTTTTGGATTTTCTTCAAAATTGCAGAATCATTTGTACATAATGTCAGATTTTTGATATATGTAATGGTTTTTGAGTTATTTGCAAAAAACAGCAATTTACCCCTATTTTCTATTTTTAGTAACAGCAGCCATGTTGTTTGGTCTTCAGATTAATTGAACATAATTTTGAAGCTGCGTACCCTGGTCATGATTCAGGCAAAGTTTGATTACAATTGGACCATCTGTTTCAGAGGAGAAGATTTCTGAAAATTGTTGACGGACGATATACATAATTACAATAAAGGGCTACGCCGAGCGCAGCATGATACGACCGCAGCATGTCGACCACTGAAATTTCAACAAAAGTAGTTTAAAGTGAATGTGGACACAGTAAAGAGCTTGACACAATAATTAGATGGACACAAAAAGAAGCTAGACACAGTTTAAGCTAGAAACAAAATAGGGAATAAATAAACCCTTTTGATTACTTACTGATAAAAAACCGTAAGAGCTATGCAAAATATGTACTTTCAACTAAAACTTAACATCCATAGAAATTCAAAGAAAAAAAACCATCGAAATCTCATGAAAAATAAAGATATGACATATTTAGAAAAATTGCAATTTTTGCCCCTTTGACCCCTTGAAGCACTGAAACGGTAAAAGCTACACAAAATCTGTTGTCATACTACTGAAAGCTTATATCAAGAGGAATCCAAAGAAATAAATCCCATCGAAATCTGATGAAAAATAAAGATTTGACATATTTAGAAAAATTGCATTTTTGGCCCCTTTGACCCCTTGTAGCTCGGAAACGGTAAGACCTACGAAAAATCCGTTGGCATACTACTGAAAGCTAAGATCAAGAGGAATCCAAAGAAAAAAATCCCATCGAAATCCGATGAAAATAAAGATTTGATATATTTAGAAAAATTGCAATTTTGGCCCCTTTGACCCCTTGTAGTTCGGAAACGGTAAGAGCTACGTCAAATCCGCTGACATATTACTGAAAGCTTAGATCAAGAGGAATCCAAAGAAAAAAATCCCANACCGAACACATTTTTTAAACTACATACCCTGGTGATGATCCAGGCCAAGTTTGGTTTCATTTGGCCCAGTAGTTTCAGAGGAGAAGATTTTTGAAGAAAAGTTTACGACGGACGGACGGACGGACGGACGACGGACGACGGACGCCAAGTGATGGCAAAAGCTCACCCTGGCTTTAGCCAGGTGAGCTAAAAATCTAATAACTGAGGGCCAAATTAATTTTTCACAAGTAATCCATTGAAAAACACTGCATCAAAATCGGACTAAATATAAAAAATTTATTTTTTTTGAGATTTGCTCCTGTTGGGCCCATTTATCTCGTAAGCGGTACAATGTACGTGAAATCCGTTGGCATACCCCAGATTGGAAATTTTCTCAGGAGCACACTGAAACAAACCCCATCAAAATCCAACAATTAATAAAGTTTCCACAGTCAAAAATGTGAAAATACCCAATTTTACCCCTTTTTGGCCCCGTTTTCTAAAACGGGCGGGACCACCAACTCAAAATTAAAACCTCTGTTTACGCGTGTGCCAAGATACATCATACTAAAATTTCATAATGATCTGTCCACTAGAATCAAAGTTACGTTGTCCACAGACGCCGACGCGGACGCCGACGACGCCAGCACCATACCAATATACGACCGCAAAATTTTTGCGGTCGTATAAAAAACTGACAAATAAAGGGAAATAACTCCAGTATGGGTCTTCAGATTTTCTTGAAAAATTCCAGAGGGATAGTTGTTGGTATGCTGAACATGTTTGCAATTTCAAGTTGACTTCTGTTAAAGTTTTTCCAATAAAAAATAAAAAATTTGAAAATTTTTCTGAAAAAAAGGCAATAACTCCAAGACAGGATTTTGGATTTTCTTCAAAATTGCATGGCAGATAAATCTTGCTATGCTGATCATTTTACATCCACGTCAGATTTTTGACATCTGTAATGGTTTTTGAGTTACTTTCAATTTCCCCCTATGTTCTATTTTTTAGTAACAGCAGCCGTGTTGTTTGACCTGCTAACTAATCAAACACAATTTTGAGAAGCCATACCCTGGTGATGATTCAGGCATGTACCAAATGTTAAGTTTGTTGTCGACAGACAGACAAACCAAAAACCATATGCCCAAAAATCTTTGATTTTCTGGGCATAAAAACAAAATCCAAGCACAAAACAATGTATTTATCTATTGAAGAATAAATATAAACCTGCTGGCATCACATGAATTTGACAATCTTACTCCCACAAGTTGAGAGAGATGTAAATTGTAAAGATTCTATGAAACTTAAGGTAGATCGACACTAATACATGGCACATTCCATTGGTGAAATTTTCAAAAATCTAGTTGGATGCAGAATTGACTTGATTTTGCAGCCGAAATGTTTTTCTCTCGGCCTTTTCAGTGTGATTTCATAATAAATTGATACATTTATATCATTCACTTTCCCAAAAATTACCTCCCTTTTAACATTAATATTTTCTATGTTGTAAACAACATAAAATATCTTTCTTGATCAAATGGTGACATATAGACTTTTTTCAGCTCAAAGATAACTGAAGTGTATCTCTCTTAAAACTAGAGGATGACATGCCTCCGTGCAAGGTTGAATCAAATTGGGATTTTTAGTTATATTTGTGTCTGTAAGACACATATGATGCCCCCGCTAAACACATGTTATTCTAGGTTGCATAGATTAACTATGCATATGTACCCTCTATTACTAAATCACCAAAAAATTAAAAGTTGAACAATGTATATTTTTGAAAAAATAAATGAACCAAAATCAAAATACATACCACATGCACATCTTCAATATAGGTACAAATGAACTGCAAAATAAAAGCTTCCTAGCATCAAAACTCTAGGTGGAGTAAAGCGGACAATCTGTGTACCCTCTATTAATAAATCACCCAATAAATGACTAAGTTCAACAATGTGTTTTTTTTCCAAAAATGCATCAAAATCAAAATCCTTCCCACATTCACATCTTCAATATAAGTAAAAATTATCTGCAAAGTAAAAACTTCCTAGCATAAAAACTGTAGGAGGAGTTGCGTGGACAAACTATGTACCCTCTAATACTAAATCACCAAAAAATGACTAAGTTCAACAATGTATAACTTTGACAAAAATCAATCAAAATCAAAATCCTTACCACATGCACATCTTCAATATAGGTAAAAAAGATCTGCAATAAAAAAACTTCCTAGCATCAAAACTGTAGGAGGAGTTGTGCGGACAAACTATGTACCCTCTATCGCAAAATCACTAAAAAATGACGTAAGTTCAACAATGTATATTTTTGACAAAAATGCACCAAAATCAAAATCCTTATCACATGCACATCTTCAATATATGTACAAATGATCTGCAAAATAAAAACTTTCTAGCTTAAAAACTGTAGGAAGAGTTGCGCGGATATACCATGTACCCCCCCCCCCCTTCAGGCGGGCGGACGGACGGACAGACTGACGGACAGGGGTAAAACAATATGCCCCCGACTTATCGTCGCGGGGGCATAATAAAAACAATTTTATAAATCTACCTGATATTTATTTCATATAAAAGCTAAAAATAAGCATGTTCTTCTTCAGAGTTCCCTTTATATTCTCTGTAAATGTTGCAGGAAAAACAACTGATTTTGGCCCGATATCAGGAAAAGATGATCAGTGATAAATCATTTTATTTTAAGAACATATGAGGTAAGACCTACAAAATATCTGAAAATAAAAAAATTCTGTCTGATATTTTTATTAGGGTCGAACTACCTTAATACTGTGAAAGTACTATTGATCGTTGGGATCCAATATTCATGGATTTTCTGATTTGCTAAAACCAGGAAATTAAGTTCCAAATGAAATGCATTTTTCCCTTGAGTTTTAACAGCATAGAATTCATAACCACATATTTTAGTACCCACAAATTAGTGGTATTTATGAAAACCACGAAAATTGAAGTCCACGAATAAAAGTACTTCCACAGTATTTCAAGTTCATACAAGAGCTTAGCCTTTTAACTTTTGTTTTGACAGGTTTTGATATTAATCTCACCATTTTTTCCACAGTAACTTCTATTAAAACCATATCTACAAATACTATCAAGAGCATCTTCTGAAAAACCATGCCATAATTCCCTTTCATTTTGGACAGTTTTAGGATTAGTGGCATCCATTGACTGTCTCTTGGCTATAAATTGTTGGTATAATGTCTTGTTCTGTACTCTTTCAATCTGTAATGTTTAATAGTAGAGATTATAAAAGTACATGCAGTGTAAGAGAAATGATGTATAGTTTACAATTAAAGCAGAACTGCATTTTTTTAATATGATGTGTACCATTTCAAAAACTCCAAAAAAGTGAATAACATTCTTCAAATATGACTTTTGAAACTTGTGTTAGACATTAACTGCAATTCTTTCACAATCATATCTACACAAATTGATATTTATTTAATATCCAAACAATGAAGAAAAACTTGTAAGAAATTAAGGAATTGTGACTCAATTGTTACTTGATTTATAATCCAAACAAGAGGCCCTCAAGAGCCTGTATCACTCACAGGGCCCTTGATTAACAAAGAAATTTCATATTAAAGAGAAAATCTTTGAATGCTATAATTTCCAATAGGGTTAAATGTTTAACCATTTTCCTGCAGGCACTGGACCGTGAAATATAGGTCAAGTCACATAATTTTGAGTCCGCTAGATAGAGTTCGTCGTAAGTTACCTATGGACCAAATATAAATTTCCTATGTAAAAGGTTCTATAAAATATCTTGAGTTTTCACCTTCGCTGTCATACTTTGCACACCTATGTAGCTTTGATCATGGGTGAGACAAAAAAATAGTCCTTGACATACTGAACATTTTTGCAATTAAAACTTGACCTCCTCAAATCATTTTTATATATAAGACAAAATGTATAAAATCACCAAAAATTGGGCAATAAAGTGCAATAACTCCTATATGGGTATTTGTATTTTCTTCATTTTTTTTGCATGTGGGTACATTTTGATGCGCTGAACATTTTTGAATTCAACCTTAACTTAAATCTCAAAATGTATTTGAAATACAAGACAAAATATGTATAATCATAAAAAATTTGACCTATAAAGGGCAATTACTCCTATAGGAGTATTTACATTTTCTTAAAAATTGACATGTATGTATATCTTGATATGCTCAACATTTTTGCTATTTAAATGTATCCTCTATCTCAAACTATTTTTGAAATACAAGACGAAATATATAAAATCATGAAATTTTGACCAATAAAGAGTTACAAGAGTGGACCCTAATAGATGTCTTGCCTGTCCCTGCTTGACCCCTAAAATTGATGTGAAAAATCAAACTGACCTTATCACAAAAACATGTTTACTAAACTGCGAGCCTATCACTAATACATACTGAGAAACCAAAAACGTTCAATATAATGTTAACGTAAGATCAAGGATAAAAGCCATATAACAGGCAGTCATGTATTACACAAGACCAACCCAAATTTAAAACATCAGTGACCTACCATTAATAGATAATGAAAAACTAAACATGCTTCCTAGATCATGAAATTACGTAATATGGCGGACTATCATGTACGACATAAGATCAACCCACATACCAAATATCTTTGACCTACCACTAATATATACTGAAAAACTTAACGTGCTCACTAGACCGTGAAATTGATTAATTGGTTGATTGATTGATTGATGTTTTACACCAACTTTAGCAATATTTCTGATCAGCTATATTGTGGCAAGAACTGTTAAATATATTGAACAATTTTAATAAATAAATATATGAAATATAAATATAAAACCATTACAGCTTTATACAAGTAAAACAAGAGTGTAAAATATAAACCAGAGGCTCCCAGGAGCCTGTATCGCTCACCTGACTTTCAGTTGCCACTATCAAGCTAACATTGTAAGTTATACAGTTGAACTTCAGTCCCTCAAACTTTGGTTGTTCAAACACCACCAATATCTTGAACTGTATTTTAAGTCTGATCATGCATATTCGTTTTACTATATTCTATTTGGAAGCCAAATTTCCTTGAAATCAGACTATGTTGAATTTTCCCGCCGTTTTTTGTGGCCATTTTGAAAATGGTGCTCAACAAACAATTTTCAAATCTGGTTTTGAAGTCTCAACACCAATATCTATTTGGAAACCAAATTTCATTGAAATCAGACAATGTTGAATTTTCCCATCTTTTATGGCATTTTGAAAATGGCAGTCAACAAACAATTTTCAACACTGGTTTTGAAGTTGCAACATCAATATCCACTTGGAAAACAAATTTTATTGAAATCAGATAATGTTGAATTTTCCCGCCTTTTTGGGCAGCCATTCTGAAAATGGCTGTAAGCGAACAAATTTTAACATCAGTTTTGAAGTTGCAACATAAATAACCATTTGGAAACCAAGTTTCATTGAAATCGGACAATGTTGAATTTTCCCGCCTTTTTTGGTGGCCATTTTGAAAATGGCAGTCAACAAACAATTTTCAAATCCGGTTTTGAAGTCGCAATATCAATATCTATTTTGGAAACAAACTTTCATTGAAATCAGACAATGTTGAATTTTCCCGCCTTTTTTGGTGGCCTTTTTTGAAAATGGCAGTCAACAATTTTCAAATCTGGTTTTGAAGTCGCAACATCAATATCTATTTTGGAAACCAACTTTCACTGAAATCAGACAATGTTGAATTTTCCCGCCTTTTTTGGTGGCCATGTTGAAAATGGCAAGTCAACAATTTTCAAATCCGGTTTTGAAGTCGCTACATCAATATCTATCTTTTAAACCATTTTCATTGAAATTAGACAATGTTGAATTTTCCCGCCTTTTTTGGTGGCCATTTTTAAAATGGCGGTCAACAGACAATTTTTAACGTCGCTTTTGAAGTTGCAACATCAATTCCTATTTGGAAACCAAATTTCATTAAAATCGGACAATGTTGAATTTCCCGTCTTTTTTGGCAGCCATTTTGAAAATGGCTGTCAACAAACACTTTTCAACGTCGCTACATCAATATCTATTTGGAAACCAAATTTCATTGAAATCGAACAATGTTGAATTTTCCCTCCTTTTTTTGGTGGCCATTTTGAAAATGGCGGTCAACAAACAATGTTAAACACCAGTTTTGAAATCCACACAGCATGGCAAACATTTTGTCAGTTTACACCTAACCTTCATCTTCTATAGTTTTAGAAATAAAAGACAAAAAATATGAAAATTTTGAAAATTCCTTGAAACCAGAGGCTCCCAGGAGCCTGTATCGCTCAACTGGCTTCAGTTGCCACATGTAACAATGTAAGTTATACAGCTGATCTTTAGTTTCTCAAACTTTCGTAGCTCAAACACCTCCAATATTTTGAACTGTTTTTCAAGTCTGATCATGTTTTACTATATTTCTTTGTTGGGCTTTTTTGACAAAAAACTTTCTTGCTAAGGACCACTTTCAAACCAGTTTTGAAGCTGAGACGTCATTTTGTAAATGGCAGTCAACAAACAATTTTAAACATCAGTTTTGAAGTCGCAACATCAATATCTACTTGGAAATCAAATTTCATTAAAATCAGACAATGTTGACATTTCCTGCCTTTTTTGACGGCCATTTCAAAAATGGCGGTCAACGAGCAATTTTTAACATCAGTTTTGAAGTTGCGACATCAAGACCAATTTGGAAACCAAATGTCATAGAAATCGGACAATGTTAAATTTTCCCGCCTTTTTGGTGGCCATTTTGAAAATGGCAGTCAACGAACCATTTTCAACACCAGTACAGTTTTGAAGTCAGTATCTATTTGGAAACAAAATTTTGTTGAAATCAGACAATTTTGAATTTTCCTGCCTTTTTTGGCGACGATTTTCAAAATGGCAGTCAACGAACAATTTTCAACACCGGTTTTGAAGTCGCAACATCAACATCTATTTGGAAACAAAATTTCGTTAAAAACGGACAATGTTGAATTTTCCCGCCTTTTTTGCCAGCCATTTTGAAAATGGCGGTCAACAAACAATTTTCAACATCAGTTTTGAAGTCGCCACTGAGCATAGCAAACATTTCATCAATTTACACTTAACCTTCATCTTCTATAGTTTTGAAAAATACAAAAATTTAAAAAATTTGGTGAAAAAAGGGCAATAACTCCTACGACGGTTTATGGATTTTCTTCAAAATTTCAGGCAGAGTAGATCTTGATTTGCTGAACATTTTTGCAATTTACACTTGACCTCTATCTGTTACACTTTTTGAAATAAAAAATAAAAAATGCAAAAATTTTGAAAATTTAACGGAAAAAGGGCTATAACTCTGACATGGGTTTTCAGATTTTCTTCAAAATTGCACAGTGGGTAGATCTCATCATGCTGATCATTTTAACCCTGTCAGATTATTGATATCTGAAATAATTTTTTGAGTTTTTGAGTTATTAACCAAAAACTGCAATTTACCCCCATGTTCTATTTTAGCAATGGCGGCCATGTTGTTTGACCAGCGGACTAATCGAACACAATTTTGAGAAGCCATACCCTGGTGATGATTCAAGTCAAGTTTGGTTACATTTGGCCTAGCGGTTTCAGAGGAGAAGATTTTTGAAATTGTTGACGGACAGACAGACAGACGACGGACGCATAGTGATGGCAAAAGCTCACATGGCCTTTTAGGCCAGGTGAGCTAAAAAAGAGCAATAACACCTACAAGGGTTTTTGGATTTTCTTCAAAATTTCAGGGTTTGTAGATCTTGATATGCTGAACCTTACACTTGACCTCTATCTTTTACACTTTTTGAAATAAAAAATAAAATATGCGCAAGTTTTGAAAATTTTACAGAAAAAGGGCAATAACTCAAAGACAGATTTTCAAATTTTCTTCAAAATTGCAGGGCTAGTAGATCTTGCTATGCTCATCACTTTTACCCTCGTCAGATTTTTTATATCTGTAACAGTTATCGAGTTATTGGCCAAAAACTGCAATTTACCCCTATTTTCTATTTTTAGCAACGGGGCTATGTTGTTTGACCTGCTGCCAAATGGAACACAATTTTGAGAAGCCATACTCTGGTGATGATTCAGGCCAAGTTTGGTTACATTTGGCCCAGTGGTTTCAGCGGAGAAGATTTTTGAAATTGTTGACAGACAGACGGATGGACGACGGACGCATAGTGATGGCAAAAGCTCACATGGCCTTTTAGGCCAGGTGAGGTAAAAAACATACAAGATATGTAAGTTTAATTGTTATAATATTAGAACTTTCAGATAAATCCATTTAAATCTTATGAAATAAAATGATTGCTTTTTAAAATTGAACGATTTTGTAGCCAGCGACATTTGTAAATAGGTTTTAAGACAAGCAGCAGAATAAAATCACGCCTGACATCGGCGACTTCTTCATAGTCAATTAAAACATGTGGAATTGTATAAGGACAATTGCATGGAATACATCAGGTCTATCATCACTGTTGAGACCGTGAAATTGACGTCAAGGACAAAAGCCATATGACAGACTTTCATGTACTTCCCAAGACCAACCCATATACAAAATGACTGTCATGTTCTTCCAAAGACCAACCCATATATCAAATATCATTGACCTACCACTTGCAGTTACTGAGAAACTGACCTAATCACAAAACCTCAATATGCTCACTAGACCGTGAAATTGAGGTCAAGGACAAAAGCCATATGACAGACTGTCATGTACTACCCAAGACCAACCCATATACAAAATATTATTGACATACCACTTGCAGTTACTGAGAAACTGACCTAATCACAAAAACTTAACAAGCTCACTAGACCATGAAATTGAGGTCAAGGGCAAAAGCCATATGACAGACTGTCATGTACTACCCAAGACCAAATTATATACAAAATATTATTGAACCACTTGGTGTTACTGAGAAACTGACCTAATCACAAAAACTTAACATGCTCACTAGACTATGAAATTGAGGTCAAGGGCAAACGCCATATGACAGACTGTCATGTACTACCTAAGACCAAACCATATACAAAATAGTATTGACCTACCACTTTGTGTTACTGAGAAACTGACCTTATCACAAAAACTTAACATGCTCACTAGACCGTGAAATTGAGGTCAAGACCAAAAGCCATATGACAATCTATATACAAAATATTATTGACCTACCACTTGCAGTTACTGAGAAACTGACCTAATCACAAAAACTTAACATGCTCACTAGACCATGAAATTGAGGTCAAGGGCAAAAACCATATGACAGTCATGTACTACCCAAGACCAAACCATATACAAAATAGTATTGACCTACCACTTGGTGTTACTGAGAAACTGACCTAATCACAAAAACTTAACATGCTCACTAGACTGTGAAACTGAGGTCAAGGACAAAAGCCATATGACAGACTTTCATGTACTTCCCAAGACCAACCCATATACCAAATGACTGTCATGTACTTCCAAAGACCAACCCATATACTAAATATCATTGACCTTCCACTTGTTGTTAGTAAGAAACTGACATGATGATAAAAAATCAACATGTTCAATTTTTGCAAGCAATTGAGGTCAAGGACAAAAGCCATATGACAGACTGTCATGCACTACCCATGACCAATCCATATACCAAATATCATTGACCTACCACTTGTAGTTATTGAGAAACTGACATTATCATAAAAACTTAACATGCTTACTAGACCATGAAATTGAGGTCAAGGACAAAAGCCATATGACAGACTGTCATGTACTACCCAAGACCAACCAGTATTGACCTACCACTTGTAGTTACTCAGAGAAACTGACATTATTATAAAAACTTAACATGCTCACTAGACCGTGAAATTGAGGTCAAGGACAAAAGCCTTATGACAGATTGTGATGTACTACCCAAGACCAACCCATAAACCAAATATCATTGACCTACCACTTGTAGTAGAGCGGCAGAGACCAGAAATTTTAAAATTGAAATGACCCACATTCCCTATTCGATATCTATACCTTTTTGGAAAGCTTAGGTCGTGTACATTTCAAAAATGTTTGTCGTAAAAATCAAATCTGGTAGAAAGGGGGATAAATTAGGGGTCAAAGGGCAATCAGTAAAAATTGAAAAAATGGATAATATTATGATTTTCAGCATTTCAATGCATAAAAATTGATACAATAGAAATTTATTTTATTACTTAGCAAATTTAAATGTAAATAAACATGTCGTTAGAATTCGTGACGTCACTTATTACATAAATTGACGTTCTGATGTTATAAATAAGAGCTATGTTTTAAGCTTAAAACATTTCAAGAATTTTTTTTTCAGTCTGTCATATTCAAAATGAGTTAAATTTAATCTAAACAATGAAAACAATATTTAGTAAGCCCTAAATTTCGTAAATTAACCTGTGTTAGCACGTATAGCACGTAACCTGGCATGTTGTAAGTCAGATTTATATACAACACGCAAAGTATATGAATTAAATTTTTAAAATCTAAATAATGACTCTGTTTTATTTATTTGTTGCAACTTACTCGATTACTTAATCTTTATTTTATTTTGTATTTAAAAATAGTGCATGCAGAAAGTCCTCCCTTTTTTTCAAAAAGCTACAAAAGGACTGACTGATTTATTTCCATAAAAAATCGACACATATTTGCCATGTTTGTACACAGATGGTGATCACACTCCATATTTCGCTTAGTAAGGAAATAAGTAAGAAAATGTTTTGCTTAGTGAGAGTGCATGAATCAATTTTAACTTGTCTAATTTTCATGGAGGCCGTCTTATAATATTCAAATAAAACATTGCAAATATTGAATACAATAATACAATAACATACGCATTGTTATATTATTTACATTTTATTTCAAATAATGTGTTGTTTATATTATTAATTGTTTAACGAAGTTACTGTATTCTTCCGTGAATGGCATTTTCCATGAAAGACAGTTGTATTTTACGGAAGAATTGGGATGTCTTCCTCTAGTGGGAGAAGTTCTATGCATTTCACACGCGTTTTACTTGTAAAAAGAAGGAAACTCTTGCTCATGAATATTATCCCCGATCTTTAATGTTGTCTTGTATTATAAGTACTTATTAGTTTTCTATTGAGACATTCATCGTCAACATCAGTCATCATAAAATGGTGATTAATATATGTTTTGCAAGTCCATTTATTAGTTTTATCAAAGGATTGTGTTGTGCAAAAACACTGTCCTTAGTTGGATATGGATTGGTTATAGGTTCTTTATATCATCTCTTTCATTTGATTGCACTGAAACAATAGCAATTGTAGATATAACCACCCACAGAACCTAACTTAAATTTTTTTTAGTATCTTGATCAAGCTCAAACCCATCCAACATCTAGAACCTTTTTTCACTGCAAGCATGATTTTGCTGAAATGTTTTTAAAAATGAATTTCGACTCTTGACAATTATTTTTAGTAATTTTGTAATTCCCGTCATTGTTATTACCAACTGTTTGTTGGTCATGTGATGCAGATTTTAAAACCACAGTCATATGCAATCAATAATCTGGTCGATGAAAATAGGTCCATACTTTTAATTTCTAATTAATATTCAATTGAAATCATGGTTGAGTCATTTAATTTTGCAAGC
This sequence comes from Modiolus philippinarum, assembly GCA_002080025.1. Classification (NCBI taxonomy): domain Eukaryota; kingdom Metazoa; phylum Mollusca; class Bivalvia; order Mytilida; family Modiolidae; genus Modiolus; species Modiolus philippinarum. The sequence goes on from MJUU01043272.1 coordinate 87,977, forward strand.
AATATACTTGATTATAGAGCATCTCAGACATCTATTCTTAACTACCTTAAAAGATGTAGCTATATTAAAAACACTTATTGCATATACAAAAAGAACAGAGTTTATAATCTGGCTTGAACATTTTAATAACAATGCATGGATCCGAAAAGCGTAAAAAATCATACCATATCTGCTACAAAGAAATAAAACCAAACAAAACCAGAGGCACCCAGGAGCCTGTATAGCTCACCTGGCTTCAGTTGCCACAATCAAGGTAACATTGAAAGTTATACAGTTGATCTTCAGTTTCTCAAACTTTCATAGCTCAAACACCTCCAATATCTTGAACTGTTTTAAAGTCTGATCATGTTTTACTATATTTCTTTGATGGGCTTTTTTGACAAAAACGTTCTTGCTAAGGACCACTTTCGACACCAGTTTTGAAGTCAAGATGTCATTTTGAAAATGGCAGTCAACAAACAATTTTCAACATTGGTTTTGAAGTCACAACATCAATATCTACTTGGAAATCAAATTTCATTGAAATCAGACAATGTTGAATTTTCCCGCCTTTTTTGGTGGCCATTTTAAAAATGGCTTGTCAACAAACAATTTTTAACATCAGTTTGAAGTTTCGATACAAGACCAATTTAGAAACCAAATGTCATTGAAATCGGACAATGTTGAATTTTCCCGCCTTTTTTGGTGGCCATTTTGAAAATGGCGGTCAAAAAACAATTATCAATACCGGTTTTGAAGTCGCAACATCAATATCTATTTGGAAACCAAATTTCATTGAAATCAGACAATGTTGAATTTTCCCGCCTTTTTAGGCGGCCATTTTGAAAATGGCGGTCAAGGAACAATTTTCAACATCAGTTTTGAAGATGCCACAGCACGGAAAACAATTCATCAATTTACACTTAACCTTCATCTTCTATAGTTTTGGAAATAAAAGATGAAAAATACGAAAATTAAAAATTCGGTGAAAAATTAGGGCAATAACTCCTACAAGGGTTTATGGATTTTCTTCAAAATTTCAGGGTGGGTAGATCTTGATGCTGAACATTTTTGCAATTTACACTTGACCTCTATCTGTTACACTTTTTGAAAAAAAAAAAAAAAATGCAAAAATTTTGAAAATTTAACGGAAAAAGGGCTATAACTCCATACTCCATAACTTCAGATTTTCTTCAAAATTGCACAGTGGATAGATCTCATCATGCTGATCATTTTTACTCCATGTCAGATTTTTGATATCTGTAACGGTTTTCGAGTTATTAGCCAAAAACTACAATTTACCCCTATGTTCTATTTTTAGCAATGGCAGCCATGTTGTACGACAGAGGGACAAACTGAACATCAGTTTTAGAAGCCATACCCTGATGATGATTCAGGCCAAGTTTGGTTTAAATTGGCTTAGCGGTTTCAGAGAAGAAGATGTTTGAAATTGTTGACGGACAGACATGCAAAAATTTTGAAATTTAACGGAAAAAGGGCTATAACTCCGAGATGGGTTTTCAGATTTCTTCAAAATTGCAGAATGGATAGATCTCATCATGCTGATCATTTTACCCCCCCATGTCAGATGTTTTATATCTGTAACGGTTTTCGAGTTATTGGCCAAAAACTGCAATTTACCCCTATGTTCTATTTTTAGCAATGGCGGCCATGTTGTTCGACAGGGACTTTGAGAAGCCATACCCTGATGATGATTTAGGCCAAGTTTGGTTACATTTGGGCTAGTGGTTTCAGAGGAGATTTTTGAAATTGTTGACAGACAGACAGACGGATGGACAGACAGACGACGGACGCATAGTGATGGCAAAAGCTCACATGGCCTTTTAGGCCAGGTGAGCTAACAAACGAAGAAAGTGTTATCACCCAAAAAAAAACAAGAAAAAGAACAGAACAAAAAAACAAACAAGGAGGCTAAAAATGCAAAACAACATAAAATAAAATAAACAATCACAAATATTTGTCAACTTACAATGTAAAAACAACCTTAGCTTTCTTACTTACTTGTATCTGTTAGACTGCGCTTAATATATACTTATTTGGACTGTGGGGGGCTTTTCACTTTTACGAACTACTAACAATACTAATCACATACACCTTTCTCAATACAAATCAAACACACCCTCATATTAAATCGTAAATATATCCCCAAAACACATTGTGTATCAATAAATTTAAACATAAAGCAGCAAAACTAACAAGGGGTATGTTTAGAAACTAAGAAATCGTTAATCAACTGAATGAATTTGATTGTATAATTTAATAATAGACTGATTGACAGACTAACTACGAAATATTTACGGATTGAATATTTTAATTTCAAACAATTTAAATGCATTTAAAACACAATTAGTTAGTGCTTTGACACAAAATCACCATAGAACTTGTTAAATAGGGCGTGCATTTTAACTTAAAACAATGACTGCATATTGTAACTGTTTATTTTGTGTTAAATTTGAGAAAGACGCTGATTTTTGGGTGGATTTTATGGGTATTTTCTATTCTTTTATAAAAATAGAACGCAAATTCGAAGAATGATCTATAACGTGAAAAATGTTTTAGCAATTATCTTTTTTTCATGTAATAATGCCATTTGTAGATAAGTTTTCGTTTATTAGGTAACAAGCCCAAAAGATTAGTTGGGGTTTGACATTCCGTTTAGGGTCCTGTCATTCAATTGCCATTTTCACATTGTTTCTACCCCATTTCATTTTTACTACAGACATATTTCAAAAATATAATAATCAAGCTATCTAAAACGACTGAGGGTCATTTAAACTTGTTAAATAAGCAACTTTTGCTTAATTCGCCGCTCTACTAATGTTACTGAGAAACTGACCTAATCACAAAAACTTAACATGCTCACTAGACTGTGGAATCGAGGTCAAGGACAAAAGCCATATGACAGAGTGTCATATACTACCCATGACCAACCTGTATACCAAATAGCATTGACCTACCACTTATAGTTATTGAGAAACTGACCTAATCACAAAAATTTACACCGTCGACGCCGATATACTTTGTACTCCTATGTCTTGCTTTCTGCGACTTTTGCCGAGGGCGAGACAGAAACTCTTATATGGGTATTTAGATTTTCTCAAAATTTGCATGTGGGTAGATCTTAATAGCTGAATATTTTTGCAATAAAAACTTATCCTTTATCTCAAACTTTTTTTTGAAATACAAGACAAAATATATAAAATCACAATACATTTGACCAATAAAAAGCAATAACTCCTATGGGTATTCAGATTTTCTTCAAAATAGTGTCTGTAAGTCTGGTAATGTGACTCACGAGAATCCACAATAAATGCTTCCTGTCAAAACATGATGTGTGAGGATAATGACTTTCTTTTTTTTGTTTGAAATGTCATTTATCTTTGTTTAAATGCAACTTCCAGGTACAATTTTTGATCCCGGAAGTTCGGAAATTGTCGACTTACAGGACTTATAGGCATGTAAGTTTATGTAGATCTTGATATGCTGAATATATTTGCAATTAAACTAACCCTCTATCTCAAACTGCTTTTGAAATACAAGATGGAATACATAAAATCTTGAAAAATTTGGCCAATAAAGGGTAATTACTCCTATATTGGTACATGTATTTAGATTTTCTTCGAAGTTGGCATGTACATGTATGTATATCTTGATATGCTGAATATTTTTAAACTTAAAACTTATCCTCTATATCAAACTGTTTTGATTTCAAAGACAAAATATATAAAATCAGGAAAAATTTGACCAGTTAAGGGTAATAACTCCTACACATGTATTTAGATTTTCTTCAAAATTTGCATGTTAGTAGATCTAAATATGCTGAACATTTATGCAATTTAAAGTTAACTCAATCTCAAACTGTTTACAAAATCAAGAAAAATTTGACTGAGAGAATGTGAAAAAAATGTCCTACCTGGAAAATCAAAGTAAAAATCACTAGGTTGGTTAACAGGAATTTTAAGTGCAATTTTGAAATATTATCACAAATGGAAGTAACTAAGTATAAAGCATAAAGAATCACTGAGTGCAATTATCTTCATTACAGACTAAATATTAAAATTCAGAATTTTTCTTTTCACTCAATTTTTCAATTTTGTATAACATCAGTGCTACAATAAGATCTATCCCTGCTGCTAAGGTGGTTTGGGTGTCTAAATCTGCACATACATCCTGTGCATCTGGTGAAAATTGGAATTTACCATTAAATTGTTGCAAAATTGATTTTGAAAAGTTTATTGATAATAAATAAAGTAAAATAAGCAACATTTATGTGGTGAGTGTGCAAAATATGTCACTCTTATAAAAAATTTTTAAATTGTATTTCTCCCCATAAAGGCTATATTAGAAAGGTCAAAATCTTGCTATTTTTGGAAGTTTCTCCCAGATGAACGAGTTTCGTAACCTATTAATTGTTTACTAAAATTTTGAAGTACAGATCTTGGACAAAAGTATTCACACACTAAGATTTTTTGCTATATATTTCAAGTAAAACTACATTTTTTCAAAAAATTATTGGGCATAATATTCTGACTTATAATTTTAAAGAATAAATTATTTAAACACAATACTAAAAATTTGGGGTCATGTAGGTAAAAACTGTGACGTCATAATTTGACTTTCTGTTTAAATTGCTGATTCTTGGAAACGCCTGTCAAGAAATTAATACTGAAATAAATAATTAATTAAAACTACGTAACATCCTGAAGTTTTGGCAATAATTTCTTTAAAATTGGACCAGAAATGACTTCACAATAATTTTTTGAAAAAAATGTGGATTTATATGAAATATGTAGGGAAAATGGCCATACAGCTCATTAAAATTATTGCAGTTGGAGTTAACATATGTGTTATGGTCTCATGTTCATTTACTCCATGTCCTTTCGTAAAATATGTAGGTTGGGAATACTTTTGTCCAAAATCTGTACATTTAATAAACTTTTGATAGCAGAAATATAAGAAAAATCTATCTTAAGATCTGACAAACCTTAACAAATTCCACTTGTTGCCCAGATGTTGCCAAAAATTTTGTTTTCACATCCTGGTATTCTGGGTCCTTGTCTGAGAGCTGCACTAGTATGAGATTTTCTTTCTCATCCATCACCTTCCATGTTGGTGGTGGTTCAAATGTTTGGTCTGAAAATTATACATAAATTTCATGATTATATTTAACGATACTACTTTCAATACAATTCTTAAATACACTTTAATGTACATCTGCTTATACAAATAAATAATAATGCAATTGAAGAAACACTAGCTTTTACATGTTCAACTACGCAAAAAGATCAATGAATTGAAGTCTTCCATATACAAACTATGCCTGCAAAGGATACAAATCAAAGTGCTGGACCCTGGAAAGCTGTTAAGCATTTTATCAATGTTAGAACCTCTAGGCATGTATTTCAAAAACAAATGTGAGATAGGGTAGGAGAGGATCTGATCTGACTTTTTTACAAATAATATTGTTGAAAAATTAAAAAAGCCCTGACAATGTGTTTAAAATGATGAAAACAAAATGACCTATATGCGGTTTTATCTTATTATCACATATATTGTTTGCTCGATTACAAATGAATACATGTATGAGGTTTTAGAGATCCTTTAATTCCCGGAATGACGTATTGTTATCTTTAATGACGTTCCAGGTTCATCCACATTTCAAGTCAATGCGTCTCAGAAAGGCTTACTAATTTGTAAAAATAAGGGAATTTTGCTTTCCCTCTGAAGATTAGTATTTGTTCTGAATGAGTTGATTTTTATTTGCACATTTTTAAAGAATTTTTTCAAGTTTGATCGACGCAAATGCGACAAGATTGAAGTTCAGTTCCAAATATAAAAATTTTGCAGTTATTAACTTCAAGCTTCATAATAAAATAGAATGAAAAAAATACCACATTATATAAGCGGAACTTGTCAAATAAGATGTTGTTTTTAACAGCAATTACGAAGCAGAGGACGTCAAGCACCCCAACGTCACTGTTATGATGTTATCACTTGATGAAGTGCTAAGATATGTATGTTCTCCTGTAGAAGTTTGTAAGCACCTCAACGTCACTGCTATCACGTGATGAAGTGCTAAGATAAGCATGTTCTCCTGTAGAAGTTTGTATCTTAAAAACGATATGTTCTTTGTACCTTTAAATTGAGCACTCTGTGTCCTAAAGTGCACACCTTTAGTGTATCTTACCCAAGCTACAACAATTTTCTACATCTTCAATTAAATCCTTAAATAATACCCTTATTAATTACAATACATACCATAGTTTCTTTTCTCATAAAGAAATGAATATCAATTATACTGTACTCGTGTTGGAAAATGGGAGCAACTAACACCAAAATCAGTTTATCAGAAAAAAATTAATTTGCTTTAATTCTATATCATTTACCAAGACTACATACAGAAATGCAAAGTCTCGAAATCACATTGATCGGGTTCAAAACCATTTTATTTGTTTCTCAGTCATTGGAACTCGGCTCTGGATTGTTTGGATTGATGTTTTCTTACATGCGTCCACTGCCAGAATTCTCTTCCTGCTTCCGAATTGGTGCAAAATGAATTGAAACAAAAGAAGAAAAACACTGCAAGTGATGAAAAGTCAGCAAGCGTGCAGTTTTCCCCAATTGTTGCAAATCAGCGAAGTTCGCCATTACCAAAAACATACTTGATTACGCTTGCATAGAGAAGCCGGTCGCTATCTAGTAAGCCGTCCAAAATAAAGTTTAAGACTGTACCAATAATTCATTTTCGATACATAAACATTATGGTTCATTTTAAATTCAGAAGATTTAAAAGGTCATTACAGAGAATTATTTTTAAATTCTTTTCAAAAACGGCGTTTGCAGACGAGCCGTACAATGTAAATAAGTAAGGCCAATTCTTATATATAGCTCTCCAACGCTCCAAAAAATGTAAACATTGGAAGACGGGCGGAGGAAAGAATATGCTTAAACCTTTTTAAATGATAAGATGTACATATAAACAATAAATCGGCCAAAAGTCATGATTATAATAAGAGATGTAGCTATAGACAGCTTTACGAGTTACAAAGGTGATCGTAAAAGTTACTTTGCTTTCATTCATAACAAAACTTGTAAAAAAAATAGCGCACCGTGGGAAATTTTTATGAATGAACCGAATCTTGAATTACGAATGTCAAATAAAGATACATTTGCATGCTGTTTTTTGTAAGAACTGCATATACTTTCAGTCTGAAGGCCCAATCTGAACATTTTCAAACGAAATAATTGGAATTTATCGATTAGTCTCTCACAAACTACTGCCAGGCATGAACTACATTAATGCGTAGTGTGATGTCTGTTAGGTACATCTGGCTAGTGCCTAGTCTAGACCGAAAGCAACGGTATAAAGCTGCTTAACAGCTTAAAAAAAATCTGTGACAATGCAAAACTTAATTTACATTTGACAAGTCAGTAGAAAAATTTTAAGTGAGACATTCACAAAATAATAGATATACATAAAACTAGAGGCTCGGGGACTGAGCCTGAATCACTCACCTGACAAAATGCTTCTTATAAATGCAATGACTCTTTGCTGATGACCAAAAATGATGCTAATTTTCCCTTAGGGTTTAATGTTAAGCTATACTTTGGTTGAATTGGCTTTCAGAGAAGATCATCAAAATATGATTTTCCCTCAGGATCCAATAATGTTATTGCTGCGGTCAAGGAAGTGGCAAAACTTTCAGTGTACCGAAATTAAGATTTAAACCCCAAGCTGTCTACCTTCCATTGACTCGCCATCGTGCAAAGACAACATTGTATACATTTGTCAGGTTTCATGTCTGATATATCTACAATGTAGACAATATTGTCACATCGAAGAATCAAACATATTGTGTAAGCTTGGGGTGTTAATCTTTATTTTATTAAAATAAAAGTTTTGCCACTTCCTTGACCGCAGCAATAAACTATGCTCCATGCTGGCAGCAATGTTTTTAACAGATCCAATGGAACAAGCAATCCTTGTATAGGACCTTGTGTATATCATTCCAATTCAGTTTGATTAAATTTGCAGCAATAATTTTATAGTAAATGACTAAAATGATTAATTTCTCATATAGAGTCCAATGTTAATCTATGTTCCACACTGTTGGAACTGTTTTTTGGTTTGATCAGAAGGAATTAGAAATCTTTGCATAAGTGCTTCTGTTCATTATTACTGTAAAGTTTGGTTGAATTTGCTTCAGTGGTTTCAGAGAAGACAACGAAAATGTGATTTTTCCCATATGGTCCAATGTGAAACCTAATTTCCATGCTGGTCGCCATGTTTTTTGTCGGATCAAACAGGAAGAGCAATCTTTGCAAAGGACCTTCCACACATCATTCCTGTAAAGGTTGATTGAGAGAGAGTCAGCCAAGATATGTTAATAATGTTCTGTTTTATAATATTATATGTTGTATATGTGTTTATTTTGTATTGCTTTAATTCTTAAGGGTATAATTATGCTATAAAGTATTGTATTGAATTTAAGGGGTTTCAGAGGAGAAGATGAAAATGTGATTTTTCCAACAGGGTCCTATGTTGAATCTAAGTACCACTCTGGAGGCCATGCTTTTTGTCGGATCAGATCGAAATGAGCAATATTTGTAGAGAACCATCAAAACATCCTTTCTATTAAGTTTGGTTAAATTTGCTTCATCCTATATATGCCCCCCCCCCAAAAAAAAAAAAAAGAAAAAACAAAAATATGTTTGCGGGGGTATTACAAACAGTGATGACATTGTCTTAAACATCAAAGGACATTAAACATTTTCAGATGGCAAAATCAAAAAGCAAAAGTCTAGAGATGCTGAAGTATATGGTTAATATATACATTTCATGTACAGTAAATCTTCCCATTAGCAGAAACAAGTGCTTATGGTCAATGCAACTTTTCTCAATATCAATGATTTGCATATTATTACAAACTTGGGAGTTATTTTAATTGGATTTGTTTTATATTCTACTTAGTTAAAAAAAATTAAATCTGATATGGTATTTGCCTTTTTTCATTTCATTAGAATGTTAATTCCACACATGTCAAATTGAAACTATTTTCATAATTCCTCTCTGCGTGAAACAAGTCTTACTGTATAATTTTCAAGGAAATTATTTCATTGTTAAAATGATCCTTACCTACAAGCTTGGATTTCCTTAAAACCTGAACTTTGTCAGTAGGGTCATCTGCAGGATACTCTGCATAATCATTGAAGTCCACAATGTATTTATTACCACTACTATCATAAAAGGATGCCTCTGTCTGTTGATTTTTCAATGCAGTCTCCAAAATTAAGTTTACATCAGCTGGATATTCTCCTAACTTTTTCGTATCTGCCTCCAAGTAATACCACTGGACAATGTCTGTAATCAACTTTTGCTTCATTTTTGCATATCTTGACTGTTCCGCTGATCGAATTATGTTATTAACTTCATTTACAGCATCTGATACATTGTTTATTAATCCCCTTAATTTTATGACCTCACCTTTTTTATCAATTTTTACTTGTATTTTTCCGGTTGATGCTAATTTCTGAATTTCTGCCTCCTGAAATAATATTTGTTTGAATCTGTGAGAAGACATGTATCTTAGTAGAAAACAGTTAGAAAATTTGGCATGGATTCCAAATTGGTCATTCTTCATATTTAGAATATAAAAACTGCAGGAGAAAGTATTTTTCAAAAAAGTTATTGGTTGATTGATTGATTGAATATTGTTTAACATGTACTGAGCAATATTTCAGTTATATCAAGACGAGAACAAGTTTGTTAATAAATAATCACTTTGGGGATATGGAAAGGGTCATGTGACGGGAAATTCTGACTGTTACTGGAAAAGTGGGGTGAAATTGAAAGGGGTGGGGAATTTAGCCTTGGTAAGCCAATCACGATGGACCACTCAAAAAAAGAGCTTGCTACAAGGGTTCTTTAATGTGCAGGAAGTTTGGCATTTCTTCCAACACATGGACCTGAGTTTACATCCCATCCGAAAGATGGTTTGTGTATTTATTCATCCCGCACAACCATGGACATCCAGTTTTGGAAGGGTTGTACCCCGCAGCCTGGAATACTGGGTCCTATTTCTATATCCGGGGGTTCCCTCGGGGTAAAAAAAGATATTGGAAAATGAACCATGGTGACAAAAATCAGACCACAAATGGCATTGTTGTTTTGAATATGTTTCAATTAGGGTCCAGTGGTTTTCTATGTCCCTGGATGACATCCCTTTTGACAAGATGAAGATTGATTGATTGATTGATTGATGTTTTACGCCAACTTCAGCAATATTTCAGCTATATTGTGGCGAGAACTGTTGGGTTTATTGAAAAATTCTAATAAATACATAAAATATTAATATAAAACCATATAGCTTTATACAAGTAAAACAAATGTGTAAAATGTTAAAAAACATAATAGTAAATTTTTGGTTTAACAATAACAATATTAGAAATTAGAAACTTGTTTAAAATTGATCTATTTAAATCTTACTAAATAAATTGATTGCTTTTAAAAATTGAACGATTTTGTCGCCTGCGACGTTTGTAAATAGGTCTTTAAGACAATCAGCAGAATAAAAATCACGCCTGATATCGGCAACATCTACACATTCAATTAAAACATGTTGAATTGTATAAGGACAATTGCATGGAATACATTCAGGTCGATCATCACTGTTGGACAAGATGAAGAATAACAAGACACTTATTTGAAAGAGACCATTGGTAGTCTAAGAGATCTTTGAATGGCTTTTTCCATAGGGTCCATCGTAACTCTGCTCTGTAATTGCAAACTTTTTGGATAGTGTGCAAACCTGCCTGACACATTTTTATTGGGTTCTATACATGGACTATTATGACCAAGTCTGGATTGAATTGGCTTAATGGTCTCTGGGGGAAAGTTTTTTGGACTTGAAAAACTCTTTTATGAAAAGGGACCACCCAAGAACTACCGTGTCTGTTACTACGAATTACATATCAAGTTCAAATCTGGTTTAGTTTACTGATTTCTGATTGAGGTATAGTCCTTACGACTTGAAAATTTTTTGAAAAATATCAGTTTTCTGGATTATAACTAGAATAACAAATTAAATTTTTTTAATTACCTGGTCAGGGTTAAAGTCTTTGATTATTTTTGCTTTCACTGGTGTTTCAATATAGGCATCCTCTATGCTTTTATCTAACAATTTCTTGGCATTCTGAGCTGAAAAGTAATCTTTTGCATAGATGACAAAAGTGATGTCAGTTGGTTCTTGTTGTGAAACAGGCACCTGTGCACCAATCAACTGGCGGTTGTGTCTTGATAATTTTAATTGTTCATCACCTTCAATAACAAAACAAAATCTTCCAATTATATTGCAACTTATTATGAAGCAATTTTCCTGCAAACTATCCCTCTTTCTCACGAAAGTATCAAATTGGAAATTGGAAATTGAAAATTGAAATTTTCAGAGAGCAATTACTTCTTCCCTGCTTAACAAAACAGTCAATGGTTTATTGCAAGATGATTGCCATGTCATATTGAGATGTTAAATAACAAAAGAAAAGTGGATTTGACCCCCCTCTATAGGCTTTATGGTAGGCTTGGAGATGTTGATTGGGTAATTTTTCATTGTCCCCTTTTCCCTTCCTGCTGCTTGATATTAAAGAACCAGTGAGCAAGCTCACATACCCCAGGCCCCCACATATCAGAAAATCCTGCATTATTGTCCTATAAGCAATATTTTACATAAAAAGAGGCTCTCAAGAGTCTGTATCGCTCACCTGGGTCATGGCTGACAAAATAAGTCAAAATAATCCAAACGTTTAAGGGTCTCAATTTTAAGTTTGTTGATAGACATTGATGTTATTTGATCCAAAATTAGACTATATTCCCCTTTGGCAGCTATTTTTGATGGGATGTAGACCTACTGTCATCTTCTTGAAGAAGACCATCTAAGCATCATTGTGCCTCAATTTGGTTCCAATTGGCCTAGTATTTTCAAAGGAGATCTTTGAATGATTTCCCATGGAGTCCAAGGTTAAACAATGTTCACCGCTGACTGCCATCTTGGATGCTATGTGGACATGCTGGACACATTTTATGAAGGGGACCAGGTAAGGACCATTGTGATCAAGTATGATTCCAATTGGCCATATACTTTCAGAGGAGAAGACTTTGAATATGTTTCCCTATAGTATCCAATGTTAAAACCATGTTCCCCGCTGGTGGCCATCTTGAATATGATGTGGACTTGCCAGACACATTTTAAAAAGGGGCCATTGTGACTAAGTTTGGTTCAAATTGACCCAGTATTTTCAAAGGAGTTTTTTGCAATATTGTCCAATTTTTGACAAAGTTCCCCACTGGCAGCCATCTTGGATGACGTGTTGACTTACAGGACACAAGGGGACCATCCAAAGGACTATTGTGACCAAGTTTGGTTCCAATTGCCGAAGTGGTTTCAGAGAAGATCTTTGAATGCTTTCCCATAGGGTCCAATGTTAAAACTGTGTTATCCGCAGGCGGCCATCTTGGATATGATACGGACTTGCCAGACATTTTTTTAAAAGGGGCCACCTATAAGGACCATTGTGACCAAGTTTGGTTCCAATTGCACCAGCGATTTCAGAGGAGAAGATGTTTGAATAACAAGTGTACAACTGACAGACCAAAGACACAGTGATGGCATAAAGCTCACCATGGCATAGCCAGGTTAGCTATAGAGTATACATAGGCTATGAGCAAATACTACTATTACAGTAGCTAGGAAAATATTGGTATTGTAGGCAAATATTTACCAATGAAGGACACAATGTATTACATTTATATACTAAAATTATAACAATGTGAAATAAGTTAAGATTATGACAGTATTTTTGCAAAAAAATTAAAAAATTTGTACAAAAACACTTTTTTGCTCTTGATTATGTAACAAATAATTGCTTTTAATAAATTGATAGCAGGGAATTTCTCTAAAACTTAAAAAGAGATAAGTTAACCAAACAAGATTTGAAAACAGAATTTAAAGGGAAATAACCCAGGACAAGATGATACTTGCTGTTTTAGCTGAAAATAGTCTAAGTCCAATAACTCCCATAAAAATAATCTGATCAATAAGGCAGTATAGTATGCATATCTACAAATCATAACCAACAATCCTACAAAATATGAAAGCAATCCATTAAGTGGTTTCAGAGGAGTTGCAGTGACAAGATGATACTTTGGTATTTTGACTGAAAATAGTCTAAGTCCCATAACTCCCACAAAAATTATCCAATCAATATGGTAGTACAGTATGCACATCTACACATTATGACCAACAATCCTACCAAATATGAAAGCAATCTGTCAGGCGGTTACAGAAGAGTTGCAGTGACAAGAACTGGACTTACAGACAGATGGATGGACAGGTCAAAAACATTATACCCTCCGCAACTTCTTTGTGTGGGGTATAAATATGATGATTGATTACCATACAATTTAATATTTGCCTCAGGCTAACATCACTATTTAACATTTGCCCATATATCAGTAACAAGGAAAAATCAAGTTTTCAGATATTATGATCACAATGCAACTGAGCACATGAGGTTAACATCACTGCTGGCCCGAAAACCGATTTTATTTGGAAATTTGCAAAATTTAAATTTTAGAAAATTTTGTTTAAAACTAAGGAGTATCTCCCTCTTGCATAGCCTTGTCCTTAGCTGATTCTGGTTTTCTATTTAGATCTTATTGATTACTTGTTCTCTATCAGGTGTACACATATTTCAGTTTATGGACCTCCAAACTTTTAAATTTTATCTGCACTGAAGAGACATAAATTGTCAAATGCGCATATGCAGAAACCAAATTCACAGTAACTTCGGTACTTTGTTATTTTTTGGCATCTTACTCTGGAAATTGTAGGGCCACAAACCCACAAAGTTGAATACTATCATCCCATTGTGCCAAGACAAATGAAAAATTTCAAAATGATCTGTACAATAGAACTTAAGTAATGCAAACATATGTATACTGAACTATACTAGACCCCTAAAAAGAAGAGATTCATCCATTTTTTTTCCATGAATCACATTAAATCATTGATTAATTAAGTCATTAAATAACAGCTATGGCAAGAGAACATTTAGGATTGAGTTATACACAACATGTTGAGATAGAATGGTTTAAATATGTTTATTTTTTTCTTTCTGCCTTTTTTTGTGGTTAATGTTCATTTCTGAGGAAGTATAGATGCACTATTTTTTATAATATCAAGTGAATTGTTTGAAATGTTTTTCGTCACAAATTTTTGATATTATCTGATAGTTACTTTAAATAATGAAGCTTCATCAAACTTGCATTTTTGAAGAAAATTATAGCAATATGCAAAGTTGAAGTTATCAGGAGATAAAATCTTTTTCTCTAATTTCTGCCTCGTTTTCATGTTTCCTGAACAGTGGGAGAAATCGTTTCTCCTCTCTAGAGAGAATGTTGTTCTTGGCAAGTGATTGAATGAATTTCAATTATGACGTCCGATATGTTTGCCGTTTTCCGACTTTACCATTGTGACGCCATGAAAAAAGGCGACCATGCCTGATGACGTCACGCTCAAAGAACACATTTATTGCAGATTGTCGGAAAAAGGGGGGTCATTTTCTTGTCCAAAATCTCCTTGAAATCATTAGAGAAATAAAATCCACAACCTTATCTCATGAGGAACGGCATTTCTACACTCTCGATAGTTAAATTTTCAAATATTTTAAACGCTCAGCAAGCCTTGCATTTAAAAATTTGAAAATTTAACTATCTCTAGTGTTTAAATGTTGTTTCTCACTCGATGCAGTTGTGGATTCTATATAAAAAATGTAAGAATATTGGTAATGTAGGTATGAGGAAAAAACCATTGTTGCAATAAGGCAAATTAAAATGAATTGGTAGATTTTCATCCCCACCCTCCCCTATATAATCAGCCCAACCGACGATTATTTATTTTTCAAACTCTGCTGCGTCCAAATTCTGGTATTTTAATTTGTGTCTGCATCCGATATATGTTTCTGTTTACATCATAACACATACCCATTTCTGTAGTTGACAAAATCGTTTTTCGCTCTTGGGAGAGTGGTTGCAGGCCTGACTGAAAAGAAAAGCTAGTTTGCTTCGAATTAACAATTCAGAAAAGATACTAGACACCTACAATCACCTTGCTTATAGATGATAAAACGCCAGAGATGGTTGATTACACTCTCCCAAACATTATTGTATCACAAACGGAAGGAACAACTGACAAGATCTACAAGAAAAATAAATCATAAAAAATAAATTCCTCCCATCAACCATATTTTTTCACAGGGTTGGATGAAAATCTACCAATTAAGTTTAATTGGCCTAAGAACTGTATTTCTTCACATTTTTGGAAGCACTCAAGACACAGTAACATGTATCCATATGTATAATCAAAGCTCTATAAGAGCTGAAGGTGTTTGTATGTGTTGAAGTTAAATAATTCACCTCATTTCCACTTCCAATTTCAAACTTAGCCGTAGCACATGAGTGTTAGGCAGAATTTAAAAAAATCTGTTTCCGGTAACCCGACCGACCCTAGATTTTTGGGGCTAAAAATGCCTTCCCTTAAGTTTTTTGGCAATTTTTAAAGAAGTACTGTTAAAGTCCAGAAGTTACTCTCTATATGTCTATATAAAAAGTTTTGGAAAAATAAAAAAAAATGCCTACCTACCGACCCTAATTTTGAGGAGTATGTTACCGGAAACACAGGTATTTTTTTAGGCCTTAGGAGTTTGACAACTTCCTAAATTATGAGCTTTGTTTTAATGATACGAGTTATTTTAGGCCTTAGGAGTTTGACAACTTCCTAAATTATGAGCTTTGTTTTAATGATACGAGTTATTAACCTTTTTAATTCTAAGGAATTGTGGAATATTGACACACATACCGTATATCGGGTTATTTTCGCGTCGGGTTTTGTTCGCGATTTAGGCGTAAAAGAGGCCAGTGAAAAATTCGCTACGTTTATAATTCGCGTTTTTATACTCAATCTAATGCATCTGAATGGGCAGTGAAATTTACGCGGAGGCTAAAATTCGCGCATGGTTGCCTATCGCGAACATAGCGAAAATTAGACACACGCGAAAAAATCCCGATATACGGTAAATATTTTCATGCAAAGGACACTCTTTACGTACATTTTAAAATGCATGCAATTCCCCCTCGTGAACATGAACGATTTTGCTCATGGATTGACAAATTTTGAACATGGATTGACAAAGTTTATTACAAAATCCAGATAATTAAATACCATAATGACAACAACACTTTTTAGTAAACTGCAGGAACTTTATTCGTCGACATGTTTCGCCCTAAACGGGCGTCATCAGGACAAGGTACAATGTGAAAATGCTTGCCTGAAGTACAGCTTGATGGTATCAAAATTTAAACGTCATACTGATAATACAAGAAAATAATGTTCTGTTGCCAGACTGAGTGTACAAAAATAGTGTTTCATCTAACGTCACAGTTCAACGATGGCAACGTTCTATTTATAGAAATTACCTGTGATCAAAATACATTTAACAAGGTGTAAAATACGTTTCAGAAACAGTGAACAAATTACAAAAAAATGTTTTAGCAGTACTTTAAATTTGTAGTTTTTTCTCAAGTCTATCCAAGGTTGCCATCGTTGAACTGTGACGTTAGATGAAACACTATTTTTGTACACTCAGTCTGGCAACATAGACTGGCTAGCCTGTCTCAAAATCTAATAATGAGCGTGGGTACGAGCCAGGGGACAGAACTCGTCAGTTTATCTGGCAACAGAACATTATTTTCTTGTATTATGACGTTTAAATTTTGATACCATCAAGCTGTACTTCAGGCAAGCATTTTCACATTGTACCTTGTCCTGATGACGCCCGTTTAGGGCGAAACATGTCGACGAATAAAGTTCCTGCAGTTTACTAAAGTGTTGGTGTCATTATGGTATTTTTTTTAATATTTATTTTCTTTTTTAATGACAACATTTGTACAATCAAATATACAAGTAAATTTTACAGTTCAATTAGTTATAAATGTATTTACATGTATCAATTATTACAACTGAATAAATATCATTACCACATATAAACAGTCATACAAATTTTGTCATTTCTTTTTTCAAATAAGAAGTTCTCAGTCTAAGAAAGAAAAAAGATAAAGAAAGAGAGAGAGAGAGAGAGAGAGAGAAAAAGAGAAAGGGGAAAGAATTGAGGGAAGAGAAAAAATGAGAAAATATGGAACTTTTTAAGTCACATGATTGTGTAAGCATTACTGTAACAATAATTTTGAAATTCATTTGTGTGTGTTTTTTTTTATATATAATTCATGTGCTTTTTTTTATATTGAGAAACAATAAAAAAAAATCCTGCAAAATAAATTTCTGAAAGGATAGAAAAAATCCGGTGATAATACTAATGAATCAGTTATTATCAAATATAATATGAATTTTTTCCCACTCTGTTTCAAATTTTTCACTTTCTTGAGAGAGCATTGCTGACAGCTTTTCAGTCCAGTAAAGCTCTTTGATTGAGTTAATTAGTCCTGGGAGTAAAGGGGTTTTCTTTAGACATCTACAAGAATAAATATAGTATTTCAATTTTAACAAAAGTAGATTTTGTACCTTACTATATCGTGAATTTGTTATACCAAAAAAGAAGGATTTTTTGTTATAATTTAATTGAAAATTAACATTTTCTGTCATCCAACTTTCTAGATTCTCAAGAAGTGCTTGAACTTTTTGGCACTCCCATAACAGATGTGTCATAGTTTCTGGATGATTGTTGCAAAAAGAACATAAAGGGTTATTTATAAGTTTTATTTTTGTTAAGAAGGAGTTTGTTGTAAGAATAAAGTGGTTTATTTTGTATTGTAACCACTGTAATCGTGAATTTCGTGTTATTTTGAAGGGCATTTTATAGATATAACTCATTTCTCCTTCATTTATATTGAACATTTCCATTACCTTTCTTTTATTGGTTGGATCAGACGAATTTCTAGTAAGTGTTCTACAGAGATCTTTTGAGCCTTTCATGTTTTTCAAGAAAAGAGAGATGTTTTGCGGTATGTACGGATAAAATATTTTTGATAGATCTGTATTGTCTTTGTTAAACTTTTCAGCATATTTCTTTACACAATGAGTTAAGCCAAAGTATTTCAAAAAATTTGTTTTTATTTTATATCTTTCTTGAAATTTTTCAAGAGTATATATTTTACCATTCTCATCAAGTAGGTCATTAATAATTTTCACCCCTTTTTCAAACCAGTTTTTATAAAATACCCTTGTATTGTCTATTTTGATATTTTCGTTATACCATAAAGGAGACATTAGGTAATATTCCCAATTTTTTCTATGGTCATGACTGCATATTAGAATATCTCGCCATGCATTCAAAACATCTCTCCAAAAAGGATTTTTACATTTTTTAGAACATTCCTTTAAATAGTCTGACCCNATTTCTGTCAAAAGATCAAAATCAATACCAAGTGACTTTGTAATATCTTTCAGTTTTTCATTAGATACAAGTCTTCGTACCCATACTGCTTTCATTGACTTTACAAAGGCATTTAAATCAATCATTTTTAATCCCCCTTTAGAGAAATCTTTTATCACAGTTTCTCTTTTAACGTAACCAGTTGGTATTTGCCAAATAAAGTTGAAAAATGTACTGTTTAAAACTGAGATGAATTTATCATCTGGATTAGGTAAAGCTGAGAATAGATGTGTTAGTTTTGGTAAGACAAGAGTTTTAATTACAGTTATACAACCAATAGGAGTAAGATTCCTTTTGCTCCAATTTCTCAAAAGTTTGTTTATCTCGTTCATTTTCTTTTCATAATTTATTTTAATTATCTTTGACAAATCAGTACAGAAGTCTATTCCTAAGTAAGTAAAGTTATCTTTACCCCAGGACAAATTAAACTCAGGACATAAAATATTTTGGCTAAATCTCATACTTCCAATCCAGACTACTTGAGTTTTAGCAAAATTAATCTTTAAGCCAGAGATTTGTTTGAAGTATTCCAGTTCTTTCATTGTTTCTTTAAGAGATATCTCTGACCCGTCTAATATCACTGCAGTATCATCTGCAAACTGTGATAGTTTATTTTCAGATTTAACACTTTTTAATCCTTTTATATTTTTATTGTTTCTCAGTCTTATTGCCAAAATTTCAGCACAAAGAATAAATAAATAAGGAGATAAAGGATCCCCTTGACGGAATCCTCTTTGTATAGTGAAGAAATCAGATAAATTACCCCCTTGATTTACAGCAGAAATAATGTTGGAATAAAAAACTTCAACCCACCTTTGGATAGATTTTCCAAAATTGAAATATTTAAGAACATTTTGTAGGAATGACCAGGAAACTGAATCAAATGCTTTTCAAAGTCAATAAATAAAAGAAGGCCTGGTATATCTTTTTCTTCGGTCATATGCATTATGTCATAGAGTAAACGTGTATTTTCTCCAATAAAACGTCCAATCACAAATCCTGTTTGATCTGGATCTATATAAAACCTTTTTAATTCGATTTGCTATAACACCTGAAGCAATCTTATAAGATGTATTCAACAATGTTATAGGCCTCCAATTATTGAGGAACTGTCTGGGTTTATCTCCCTTTGGGAGACAGGTTATTGTACCTTGCCTCTGACTTACGGACAAAAGACCCTTTTCAAAACTACTGTTTATAGATCTTATGAAAAAGACACCTATTGATTTCCAAAACATTTTAAAGAACTCTGCAGTAAACCCAGAGGAACCTGGACTTTTATCATTTTTCATATTCTTTAGAACCAAAGAGGCTTCTTCTAATGTAATTGGGCCTTCAAGCATATCTGATTCTTCTTGTGTTAAAATAGGAACACTATAATTCTTTTAATTTTCAGATAAAGTACTTATAAGGCCAGATTGTTTCTTTTTTTCAGAATAAAGGTCTTGATAATAATTTTTTACTTCTTTGAGGATATCCCCTTGATCGCTTAAGACATCACCATTATCTTTTTGAATTTTTGGAATAATTTTACTAGTAAAATTTTTTTATTCAAGTGTACAAAAATATTTTGTTGGTTTTTCCCCTTCAGTAATCCACTGTGCTTTTGAGCGCAGTATATTACCTCTCAATTTTTTTTGCCTTAAATCTTCTAATTCTCTCTTTTTATTTTCTAAATCAATTTCAGGACTAATTTCACTGTCGTCTAATCTGGATATTTCATCAATTAACTTCTTTTCTAAGTTTATTTCTTTTTTCTTTTTATATGAACTGTAGGCAATAGTTTTACCACGAATTTCCATTAATAATATTTCTAAAAATAGTTTGTCATCGATATTAAGTACCAATTCAGAATCGTTGATATCATTTATATCGATATTATCAGGATAATTAGAGTATTGTTTCTTTATTTCCAAGATTTTTTCTTTTATAGTATTTAAAAATTCTTCTTCTAATAATAAAGAATTATTAAACTTCCAGAGCCCTTTACCTCTTTTAAAGTCATTAAATATTAAATGAAGACTTATACTTGAATGATCCGAACGGTAGCTAGACTCTATTTTTGAATCCTTTAGAGACGGTAATAGATTGTCTGATATCAGAAAAAAATCTAAACGAGATTGTTTCAGAGGATGTTTTTTCCTCCAAGTATATCTTCTTAATTCAGGATGTATTTCCCTGAAGGGATCTACAAGACCTTTATT
>MJUU01043273.1:0-26998 GCA_002080025.1 Modiolus philippinarum
CACAATACACCAACTGGGAACAAAAATTTATACATCTTATGGATGCTGCGTAGGACTGTGCCAGAAAATAGATTGAGCGTGAACAGTGAATAAGATGAAGACCTTGATTCTCTTTTTGATTGGATGAAGGTTGTGAAGTCTATGATCCCAAAACGAATCAATCAGATACTAGGTCAATAAGAACTTAATCAATATAAATTTTAAAAAATATGCTGATGTTGGGAGATAATTGTCCTCTATTCATGAAGACTATCCGGTTGTTCCTGCAGGCGCCATAAAAACATCATTTTTTATGTAAAACTATAATTTCAGCGAAAAAAAACTTGGAATTGGTAATTCTTAGAACAATCCATTCTACACAGGAACTACGCTGTCTAAGGAGGAAATATTACATCAAAATTTGGTTTTGCTTTCCTTTGGGTTTTCGACCAAGGATGAAGACAATAATCTCCACTCTTTGTACTGGATACAATAATTAAACTTATGCCTATACAAACAATTGTACACCACTAGATCTGCAAAATGTTCTACAAAACCTATTTCTAAGTTTGACAGCTGTAAAAGAGGACCTTCAGATATATTTGGATACTTGCTTTTCAAGAAGCAGCACTAACGAAATGTGAATGTTGAAAAACTAAAGATGTACTTGACATCTTGATCTCTAGATCATTTTCACACTGTAACAGCTTTTAGACTTTTGACTTCTCTGCACTTATATACTACCATTTTTCATGAACGGTTGAAATCTCGGCTGAAAGATTAAATACATAGATGTTTCTCCCATAAAAAGATCTAAGAACGGTAAACAGAGATAAAAGTACATTGTTATAGGTAGAGAACAAACATACTATGTAAAATACGGCAACGAATGGGGAAAAGGTATACAGAGAAAGAACTAATTAAATGTTAGAGTTTGTAATCCACAACATATTTGTAAGTTTGGAGGACTTGTTTATAAAAGACTAAAGAAATTCCAATGGGCATAAACTTTGCATCTCAGGTGATATGTTTCTCCATTGAACAAAGGCTGAACAAATTGAAGGGGTTTTTCAAACTAAAGGTAAAAAATATAAGCCCAATTATTTTATTTTAGCCTCCGTTATAAGGGCTAGTTCAGAAAAAAGACAATAAGCTAGCCAAATCCTTTAATTACAGTTTCCGTTATATAGATGATGTTCTTTCATTGAACAATCTTCAATTTGAGGATAACCTTCATCTTATATACCCAAATGAACTCGAAATTAAGGAGACCGCTGATACACCATCATCAGCATCATACCTGGACCTTTACCTCTACATTGACAACTCTGGACGTCTGAAAACAAAACTTTACGACAAGCGTGATGATTTCGACTTTCCTATAGTGAACTTCACGTTTTTGATCAGTAATATTCCAACTTCTCCGGCATATTAACAACTCGTTCGCTATTGCCGTGCCTGTAGTTTGTACAGCGATTTTGTCAACAGAGCGAAATTACTGTCTCAAAATCTTATACACCAAGGGTTATTCAGTCACTGTGCATTTGACACAACAGACGTTTTCCGGTCGTCACAACGATTTGACAGACCATTACAATATTTCTGTTTCATAAATGAGAACAGATATCATTGGGTAGATCCGGACTGACCAACACCGACTGTGACAAAACCGGACTTTTCACTGGCAGTGTGACGGGTGCCATGCGTGGAGCAGATTACGCTTACCCTTCCGGAGCACCTGATGATACCTCAGTCTTTATAGGGGTTCACATTACTAGTGCTTTAGTTTTGTAGCGTTCTTGTTCATTTTTGTTTATTTGTTTTTTCTTTGTCATACTGTCTCAATTCGTGTTGCTGTGACTTGCCGTGATTTTGGATTTATGATTTTAGAATTTCCCCTTTCCTCATTCTTGCTTCGGTATTCGTTTGCCGATGTATTATATAGAGCATATATACTTTTTCACTAAACAACCCTAGCTTGGTGATTTATCTGAACTTATCTAAACAAAAGAGCTCAAAATAAAAGATAGCGCAACACTTCCACATCGGCCTTATTCCTTGACCTTCATATGGAAATTGACAACAAATGTATACTTAAAACTACAGGCTGTATCACAAACGCGATTACTTCACTTTTCCAATAGTCAACTTCCCCTTTCTTTGTAACAACATTCAAACAGCACCAGCATATGAATCTTATTTCTCCATACTTATTCGCTACTCAAAGGCATGTGGTCCATATAGTCCCTGGACCGAATAGCGTATCTGCCCTAGAAAATGAGTTCGCTGTACTCATCGGTATAACAGCAATTTTTTTTATTGCAACAGAAATTCATACATTCCTAGTATATGAAACCATCAGGTGATTTTCCGATTTCCCGTGCAAAGGTGTCGAAAGCGCCATTTTAAAATTGGCGCCCATGATTTCAAAAAATTTACCTCACAGTTGAAAACTCTATATAATTTAAACAGAAACAGAAATCATGTTCTTATAACATGTTATACGTTTGAGAAAAGGATTCACCTATACACAAGTACCGTATTTTTGTGTCTATGGCAACCGGAAGTGAGCTCGTTACGCGTTTTAAGCTCTTTCAAAGCAAACAAACCAAAATCTGGTATTGTTTTTAACTTTTTAATGCAACGCAAGTTAATAAAAGCGACTGTATTAGCAAATTATACAAAACAAACATTAAACAAACTAAAACAAAGCAAAAAACCTGATTTAAATCCGTAAAACCAAAGACGAGATACAAAAACAAAGAGAGCTATGTACATGGTAAAAAAGGCCTGTCATCTAATGCATGACCTCTCTGGCTTGATTATATCTATTTGAATGTAATCCGAATCAATCTATATGGTAAAATGGATCCCATACCAAGTCAGGGCGACAGTCCACAAGGGAGATAATAAATTATATATTCATATTTTTAAAATAAAGATAATAAAATAGTCTGCATGCATTATATTGCAAAACCCCATAAAAATATTGATAACATACATAAAGGTATTTACAAAATTACGGAAACCTATGTACATATGTATAAAATAACAAAATGATCGCAATAAATCATTATTTACATAACCAACAACCCGTCACTGTGAAACATTAACCATGCTAGTTTGGATCATTTTTATTGCCTGATTTTCTATCAGATGGAAAATTGTTAACACCCACATCATTGTTTTGGTAAATGTTCTGACGATTCTCGCCACCTTCACACAAACAAGCTTCAGTTCCACGTAATTCAGCTGCTTTACAGAACACCGAAGTGCATAATTTTATGATTTGAAACCAGACTTGACCATTTTCGTGGTTTGTTTAGGCATTGGTTCAAGCGTCGTAAGTACAGTAACCATTATCACTTTTTGTCCACCCTCAACCATATGGATTTGATATTGCAGGATTTGGCTGCAATGAAGATAGTCAAATTAAAGCTAGGTATCATTCTCGTTTGAATAGCTGCAAAAGAGCCTTCTGGGTTTGGGTAAAGCTCACTCTGTGACCCCTTTTTGCAAATATTTATACTGCATTTTGTTTCAACTTGCACTTGTTGGAGATCCGTTGTAAATGCGCAGGACATGCTGTTCTAAATCATCTGTGATCTCATCGAAGGGCAGTGTAGAGGGCTTGGGCGAGAGAATAAATATTTTGATTTGAACAGTTCCCAAGATCTGACATTTCCTTATTTTACAAGGCAACTTGTTGAATCGCAACCAGTAATAGCATTGGAGGCAGGCAGAGTTTTACACAAGTTTAGTTCAAGAATACCTGCAATTGATATGGGCTTGTAACCTCGTCCACCTTTAGACAAATGCAACCAAATCTAAACACCAAGGTCAAACGAAAACAAGACAAGGAGAACGAGAACATCAGTGTCAGGAGAATGAGAAATAATGCGTTAAAATGCAGATGATGCAGCAGCTGAGGCATAAAATATCATTCGTGTACCCCTTTCTTCACTATTACTGCTAGACAAATCTATGCCGTGGCCTCAAAAAGAACTCGAATTTTGACATTTATTCGGTTAACAACCCTGTGCTTGGAATACGACAGTGGAAATAAGCGCTTCCATTGCTGTATTTGCCATGAATATGACGCTATGGCAACTACTACTAGTCTGTGCATTGAATGTGACTCTATCCCCATAATGACTTTTTAGCTGTTCTTTTAGTCGATGAGATGGATAACCTGGACTATCGACACCATCCTAATGGAAATATTGTTTATATTTATCAAGAAGCGTTTGAAGTTCAAGCACCTCGCGTTCATGGAATAATGGTTCATCAATTTTAGAATCTAATTTGTAAAACACTACTTGGTATAGATCGACTCTGGAGATATTTGTCACAAGATTTCGATTTGATTTTTCTCTCGGATACATATGCTTGGTGACATTTGCTATGGTACTGAGCACCAACAGCAACCAAATCAGATACATCTGATAAGGACCCAATCGCCGTATCATTCAGCACTTGCACATACGTTTTTCAAAGCAACTGGTTTGTAGCTTTTCGTATGGGTCTCTTTATCTAGCCATTATGCCGGAAAAGGTACTGAATAAAATCATAGACTTCCAGTCAAAGTTTGCAGCAGAAGATCGAGTAGAAGGACCATCAAGTGTATTTAGCTTTTGTGCAAGCGGGTCCAATGACGATATACTGCTGGTACATTTTGATTTGAACTTTTTCAATTGTTTGGTAAAAATTTTATAGCATAAATTGTTACTTGAAGTTCTGCGTAAGGCACACTTGGTTTTTCAATGCTACTTCTCAGTTCCCTGTCGAATGAATCATGTTGAACTCTGTCGATTCTGTCATTAGCTAATTGCAGTACAGTAGAAATGCCCTGCTTTGTACAAACGATTGTACTTCCTCGACAGGCAGTCGACGGGCAGATCCCTTGATGCAACATAATCCACATTTTGATACAACACGTCACATCTTTGTCGATGGTTGCAAGAGTTTACATTTAACCACTTTTATGTCTGAGGAATCCATTACTTCGAAAAGTTTTGTTTGGGGTATATAAAAAGCCACAGAAACAAATAATCAGATCAAAACAAAACAGAACAAGATTAGCAATTACAACAAACGAATGAAAAAAGGAGGAAAATGAGTTGCTTCGACTCAATAAAATTAAGGTTAAACAGAACCTAGCAAAATGAGCTACTTCGGCTCAAACTGCAAACTACATTGTCATTGAGAAATTACAAACAAAAGATAATGTCAATCAATCAATTAATGCAAAAATATATTTCGATCAGCATTTAATTGAATAAGATGCGACATAGTTCCAAAAATTAATTCTACACCATGTATGGTCATTCAACTCCCATACGATCTGTAACCTTCTGGAAGACCTATGACCCAACCCCATCTTCCTTGGCTCTCCTGAGCTGGCACATCCCGTCTATTCGGGCATGGTTGCTTATTTTATTTAGAGCTTACTAAGCAACATTTGGGAGACTACAAAATTGTAGCTGACCGTAGACCCTTTTCTGAATTTAACAAAAAAGCAGCTTCAACCAATTTGCCATAGTAATTCAAAACAAAACTACTCTTTATGTAAATAAATATTAAAATATATTCACAGAAGTGCTTAAGACCGATATAAAACTGTTTAATGTTTGAATAAGATCAGATTTAAAATGTTCAACGAATTAAATGTGACGAAAAACAAACAAATCTAGTCTCCTGAATCACATATGGACATCAGACGCAAGGACGAAAATCTGTTGTATCTCGATAGGAATGCCTCTAAATAAGATGATAAAAGTTGAAATGACAGGAAAACGATAAAATAAAAATGAGTAAATCATTTCATTGATAAAATTATCAATCCTCAATGAAACTGAAATAGACGATTCAATGCTATGATATGAGACTTGATTTTTGTGTATGCTGCTGTAAATGGAATATTTTTATTTCTGGCGTAATATACATCAATTTCAACAGAAATATGACGAATCAAAATGAAAATCATCATAATAGAGTATTTAAATAGATATACTCCATTACTTAATATTTCAATGCCCCAAAGTCTTCAAAGAACACTTTCGGAGACAAAAAAATCGATTTTTATCGATATTTATGTCGAAACTTAAATTTTGGCTTATCAGATTATCAAATGTGATTAACTTATTACATTTCAAATGTTTAAAACATTTTATACTGACCTAAACCACAAAATATTTAAGACTTAGAAAATAATGCGGGAAAAATGACGTCATCACTTCACCAGCCAATAGAATCTTCCTGCACGGGAAATCGTTAAATCACCTGATGGAATGTTAAAATATAAGTATTTTTGTATGCGAATACCTAAAAAATTGCTGTTATACCTTTGGGTACAGCGAACCATTTTTCAAAATCTTCGGTCCGGGGACTAATACAGTTACTTCCTTGATAGAGTCTGGTTGTTCACAAATAGGTTACTTAAACAAGGATATGTTACCAATAACTTGAAGTCACCAATGCACAAGTTTTACGGTCGACATCACAGTCTTCTGGACCACCATGGGGTATTTGTTATCAAGGGGTTGCCAAGCATTATTCTTGTAAATTATGGTTGAATTTGCTTCAGTAAGTTTTTTGAGAGGAAATAATCAAAATATGATTTTCTCATATGCTAAAATGTTAAATTAATATTCCATGCTGTCTTGTCTTTTTGTCTGCAAGACTCATATGAACAATAATTGTAAAGAAACCATCCATACATCATTCCATTCGTATTGGTCAAATTTACTACAAACGTTTCATAGCAGCTGATAAAATAATGTTTGTCTCAGTTGGTGTAAGTTTAAACTATGTTCCTCGCTTGCAGTCATCTTTTTTTAGTGGATCACAGAGAAATGACTTTTTTGTAAAAGGCCTTCCATAGATTATCCCTGAATAGTTTGGTTGAATTTGCTTCTGTGGTTTCAGAGGAGATGATCAAAATATGATTTTCCATAAGGGTCTAGTGTTAAGCTATGTATTACGCCGGTGGACATGTATTTTTGTCATATCCATATAAATAAGCATACTTTGTAAAGGACCTTCCGTACATTATCCCAGTACAGTTTGGTCAAATTTGATGTTATACTTTTAGAACAGATTAATAAAAGCAAGAGCTTGTATCGCTCACCTGGACCCTGGCTAACACAGACAGTCTTTGTTAAAGGATCTAAATTAAACTATGGTTACACTTTGCCTAGTGTGTTCTCAGAGGACAAGACCCTTTAATGTGTTTCAGTTGGGTCCAACTTTGGTTCCCTCTTCTGCAGGGGATCATCAAGGGACTATTGTGGCCTAGTTTGGTTCCAATTGGGTAAAGGGGTTGTTGGGAAGATCTTTGAATGTGTTTTTATATAGAATCCAATGTTAAACTATGCTTACTGCTGGCATTTATCATGGACATAGAGCGGAAATACATGTAAAAAACACCTTTTTTACATGGGACGACCTTAAGACTATTGTGGCCAAGTTTGGTTATAATTAGCTCAGCAGTTTCAGAGGAGGAGATCTTAGAATGTGTTTTCCCATAGGGTCCAATGATTAAACTTCTAGTATGTTCCACAATTGTGGCCATTCTGGATATAGCGCGAACGATAAAAACACATGTTTTTGCAGGGAACCACCCAAGGACTTTAATGGCCAGGTTTGGTTCCCATTGGCTCAGCAATTTCAGGGAAGAAGATCTTTAAATGTGTTTTCGCATAGGGTCCAATTAAAAATTATGTTCCCCACTGGCGGCTATCTTTGGATATGGCGAGGACCTAAAAACAACATTTTGCAGGGGACCATCTGTTGTGGCCAAGTTTGGTTTCAATTGGCCCAAAAATTTCAGAGACGAAGATCTTTGAATGAAAGTTTGGACGGACGACAGACGAAAAGTGATGGCAAAAACTCATCCTAGCTATAGCCATTGGAGCTTATGTTTTCCAACTGTGTCAAATGCTAAACTATGCTAGGCACTGGCGGTCGTAT
Organism: Modiolus philippinarum; assembly: GCA_002080025.1. Classification (NCBI taxonomy): domain Eukaryota; kingdom Metazoa; phylum Mollusca; class Bivalvia; order Mytilida; family Modiolidae; genus Modiolus; species Modiolus philippinarum. Next base: position 7,951 of record MJUU01043273.1, read on the forward strand.
TGTAAACGGATCAGAATCACGTACATGAGTACTTTTTGTAAAGGAGTTTCCACACATCTTTCCTGCATTGTTTGGTCAAATTTATGTCAGTAATATGATAAAATGTAATATGCACAACTACACGTAGTGCTTGCTAGATCATTTAGTTCTGCTGAGTAGTATCAGAGGAGTTGAGTTGAAAAACTTTGTAATGAATAGATAGACAAACACGACAGAAAGTTGAGAATACTTGATTTACCCTATCAACGGTCATTGTAACTTTGTCCAATAGCTGAAAAAAATTCAATTCAAGATACACAAGAAGATACCCAGAAGATGAAACACATTTACATGACTATTTAGTTTAATGTCACTGCTCGCTCAAGTCAATGATAGTGAATAAAATGTGACAAAGCAAAATAGACTCTGTAATATGAAGGAAGTCTTCCACCGTTGATTCGGAAAGGTTTACCATGGGGACGATAGACTCATGTTCATTGTCCCTCATTGTCATCATTGCTGTGTTTGTCAAGTGACTCTTCATATTCCTCTCTTTGAATATAATTTCATTTCCTTCAGTTAAATCTCTCTATCTACAAATTGATGTCTGGAAAAGCTTAACAGAAACTAGAACATTTTACAACCCAAATGATAAAACTCATAGGAACAACCAAGAAGTTGATCTTGTGATAAAAGACCTTTAAAAAACTACCATTTTTGATTTTTTAATCATTATTTATTTTCTAAGGTAGTTAAATTTCCCATTTCCCACATTTTTGTGATTTCCCACTTCCCTAATTTTTTTCATCATTTTTCCCATTTCCCTAAATTTTTACCCCTTTTTCCCATTTCCCAAAACCGTGTCAACCCCCTCAGAATAGACCCTTGTGGCACACCTTTATATATATCCAGCATCTGACTTAAACAATCACCAATCTTAACACACTGCTTCCTTTCGGAAAGATAACTTTTCAGTAAATTTAGAGCAGATTCACTTAATCCATAAGATTTTAATTTCAAAAGTAAAAGGTCGTGGGATAAACAGTCAAAAACCTTACTGAGGTTCATGAGTATTGCAGCAAGGAATTTGTAACTGTCTAGACCTTTCCTCCAGTCCTGGACAATTCTCAATAGAGTGGATTGGCAACCAAAACCAGACCGGAATGCAGCCAAATAGGGATTAAAGATACTTCCAAAATATTGTGAAAGTTGCTTTTCTATTGCCGTCTCAAATATTTTAGAAATGATGGGGTGGACACTTACTGGTCTATAGTTACCCTTTTCAAGGACACTATTGTTTTTAAATACTGGAGCAACTTGGGCGATTTTTAAAGAATCTGGGAAAAAAAGAGGTAGATAGAGACAGATTCATTAATTCAGTAATCGGTTTTACCACAACAGGTTTAGCATAGTGTAATTAGAGTTTAGGCGATATACCATCTATGCCTATGGCCTTTTTAACATTGATTTTACCAATACGTTTTGATACAAACGTTTCATCAACTAATTTAAAATCCAATTTACTAGATGACATATCTGAATATTTTTCAGAACTGCAGCTTTTCATTTATTTCAACACTCCTGTCCCCGATATTTTTTGCTACATTTACAAAAAAAAATATTTAAAATTTCACAATTTTCCTTTTGATCAGTAATAATAGTGCTATTTTCCTGCAGAATTATTTCCTTCTGATTATTACAACCCTTATAAGATAGAAATGGTTTGACTGTTGGCCAAAAATCTTTTGCTTTGGGCCCCCCGTACAGTCGAGTCTCCTAAGTCAGCGCATCTTATAAGTTGGCGCACACGAAGAATACGATTTCCATTTATAATATAAATATTGGTACAGAACAATTTCTGTACTAACTTGAAGCCAGATAGCGATGATGACGAAAAAATCGTTTTTGAGTGTTCCCCGGAACTGAAAAAGACCAAAACGGTGCTATATTGGTTGTTAATAGGCTCTATTGGTGTTTAGACGCTTACTGTAAGTGTTTAAGTCCATTATTTTTGTAAAAAGTATTTTGTTTTAATTTTGAACATTCCCACCTTCCACTGAAAACCCGAGAGTGAAAATTGCTATTTATTTCAGGTTCCCAGTACATTGATATTCTCACCCTGCGCCGACTTACAAGACATTTAAACATGGCGATATAACAGGGGTAAAGTTTTAATTTCAAATTCTGCATGATTTTAAAGTTGGTTTATGTTTATTTATTTTGTTGAAAATTAAAAACAATGTGATGAAAAATTAAAGCAGGAATCGAAAGTTGAATGCTTAGGTGCGCCGACTTACAAGACTGCATTGTACATCTTTCGATAAAATAGAACTTAGACCTTAATTGTTGACAAGTCATGATATATAACAAAATGGAATACCAGATGTTACAGGTTTCCATGCTAATCCCTCGCCATTTATGTTTACCTTTTGTGATCTATTATTTAAAAAGTCTTCTATCAATCTAAGTATAGGACCTCTTAACCTTGGTATTTGCCTTTTTCAATTGTGGTACTTTGTCGAAGGCTTTTTTGCAGATTCCAAGTCTTAAGAACTTGAAGTTTGACAGGCCGTTGTACAGACTAACGGACGGACAGGCAGAGGCAACGACATTATCCTCCGAATTTTCAAGTGTGGGACTAATGAATCGTGTCACACCAGACCCGGTGCGTTTTTTTACCACAGAACACCACAGAATACCACAGAACACCATAAATATACCACAGAACACTCAAAATTAACGATTAAATGGAAAAATAAATCTAAAAAATGTGTTTCGAAATATGTTTTATACTTTTAAAGCATTAAGATCATTAAATAGACAACAAGATGTGTTCTAAATTACCCACGTGAAGTCAGGAATGAGACTGTGGCACTAAATAAATAACACAGAACACAATTGATAGATTTTTTTTCAGTTTTTTAGTCATTTTTACAAATATTTATGCTAAATTAATAGAGTTTTGATATTATCCTCGAGTTTGTCGAACTGCTACAAATGTATAATGTACTTTAGCCTGTCCTATATCTTGTCCCTAGAGAACGTAATGACATACTCCGATATTTTAGCTTTGTGTGTGTGTTTTATCATTATTATTATTATTATTTTACTTAAATTTTATTTTTTCTAAATAAGTTATACTAATGACAAAATAATTTATCAAATTATTTGTGCTTCTTGGCAAAATAATGGGTAGACTGCTATTTACGGTTTAGTCCTTAATTATACCAATTATCAATTGTTGTTTATTTATTGAAATACTCTCGTCATGCGTGATGAAATGTATATTTGTTATTTGTATGACTTCTCTGTACTGTTTTTTTTAGAAAAAAGAAAATCTGAATCTGTGTTCATTTTCACTTTACATATTAGTCATTTTTTATCTGCAGAAGTAAGCAAGACATAAAAGTTATGTTAAATTGTAAAGTTTATATGAAAATATTTTTTTAAATAGTAGGGGAATACATTTTGAAGATATATTTTGAAGTTAATTTTTAAAAATATTTTAACCAATAAAAAAAATAAACAATTAAATTTGAAAGCTTTATGATATAGCTACCCTTTTGAAAAATGCAAGGCTCTATATATAGTAATTGCTATTATTAAAATTGATTTTTCCGTTTAGTCAGTGATTTGCCAGGCCTTGATTATGTTTACATAAGGTTACCAGCATTTATTCACAATAATTTGGCAATTCCATTGATCTTAATAATAATAAGTGTCATTTTCCTATTGGTTTTAAATATTTTTTTTATTTATTTCTCAATTATTCTATAGCATATCCAATTAGAAATATGTCTCAGTATAAAGATACAGAAATTTATAGATATTTGTTTCCGAAAAACATCCTTAATTTCATTTCTACAACATAAAAATTATAAATTCTATTAAAAAATAAACATTTCTAACAAACTCAATTAAATCTAATAGGAATTTTAGTGTTCTGTGGTATTTTTATGGTGTTCTGTGGTATTCTGTGGTGTTCTGTGGTATTCTGTGGTGTTCTGTGGTAAAAAGACGCACCCCACCAGACCTCAAATCAAATCAAATCAAATAAACTTTATTTAAAGTCAGCAAGTTAAATAACAATATAACATAAGCTCTTACAGAGCTTTTGAACCTGTTAAGTGTCACGCGATACGCGTCGGAGACCCTTCGACAATCTCACGCGAGACAATTTTCAAAACTTGACAGGTCTAGACACACCAAGGATCTTGGACCCCGGCCTTCAGGCCTTGGACACACATACAGCACACTTGCAAACATAATTCGGATTTTGGTGACCGCACTTGTTTTGCAAATTACGTATTGTACAATGGCTGCGCCCATACGGAATGTGAAACTGAAAGAATTTTGCTGTCAAATGCCAAAAATTGTAAATTTTGAATTGAAATATGATTTTCTTACATCTTGGTTTCATTAATACGAAGTAATTACTTGCTTTGTAGCTTACCATGCTACGCGCTGGCCCCAAAACACAAGGTTGGGTGAAAAAAAACACCTCTGGTATTTACCACAGGTTCTTGTAGTAACAAGGAAAAGTGGTATTTACCGGTAAATACCGCACTGGACAAATACTCCGGCCTCAAGTGGACTATTCTCTTATCCGGCGTGACATCACAAAGTTGAATTGACCAATCAGATCAGTCGATTTCAATCTTACACCCCCAGTTTAGGCGGTGACGCGATGGATGTTTACAGTTATAATCTATGTAAAATATCGATATTTTAAATTGCAATAAAATCGGAGTTATAATAACTATGATCTTGTAATTCGGATATGATGTTTATATCGACGTTTCTAAATGCATATTCCGAGTTTCATTTAAATATGTTGAAAAATGCATGAATAAATCAAAGTTGAAGTTACTTAGCTATATAGTGAAATGTGGACTTTTTCACCTCCTCCACAGGTAAAGTGCCCTTATGTCCGGATAAGAGAATACTGGACAAATGAAGTTTTAAATGGTCAATTGACCCTATCAGCGTTTCTGGATAAGGGGGAGATAACTCCAACAGACTTGTATTGGTTCTATTAGCTATAATGTAACAAATCAGTTATATGTTGATAAAAAATGAATAAATGCAATAAAACTTAAAAAATGCCTATGAGTCTTTTTAACCGTCATCGGTAGTCAGTGTATGTATTTGTTTTACCTGAGTGAATAAACATCCTGTACATGTGCTATACACGTGTGTTAATCAGAACATTACAGAAGATTGCCATAGGTGATTTCTTTCAAGTATTAGCTCTGAGAACAGGCGTATTAAGATATTTCTACAAATATCATAAATTTTTAATTAACATTAAGATTGAACAAAAAAATAATAATTTCAAAAATATTGAGCAGTTACAAACATTTTATATAAATGAAAAAGAAATTAAATAAAATAATAATAATTAAAAAAAAAACATGAAGAACTGGTGTATTTAGATATGTCTACAAACATTAAATGATTTTTAATTAACATTAAGACTAAAGAAGAAAAAGAATAATTTCAAACATATTTAGCAGTTACAAACATATTATTTTAAATTAGAAAAAAAAATAAAAAAAAAGAAATTAAAAATAATAATAATAAAACATGACAAAATCATTTTTTTAACCAGAGAGGATAAATTGTTGTTTTAATCACTTGCATGACAAGTGTGGGCTGTGTTTGCAGCAGTTGCATAAGGATGATACTGTCAAATAAACAGGAAATCTACATGTGATGTTCTTAGGGCCAAGGTGACACCCAGCACTACACATTATTATTGCAGTTTTGTATGTTGTTTTCATACGGATTTTACCTAAAAATGAATTATTTCTATTTTTAAACATGTTTACAATATTCATCATGTTCATCATCTTTACAAAATATTTTTATTCTCCACTTTGCAAAAAAAAAAAGCAACTTTTGTTTTTGTCATGAAATTAAAGGATTTTTGTTTTTCTCTTTTTACTCATGAAATGCATTTTTATATAATGAAACTTGATGACACCAAGGATTTGTCAGTGTTCGAAAGAAATGAAAACTGCAAAAAAAAGAAAATCTGAAACATACATCAACATTTCCTTTCATATTTACAAGTTTTTGTTCATGAGTGATTTTTTTTCAATATTTAAATATTTCTATCATCTTGTATATAAATATAAAAATTATTATTATTATTTGTGTTGTTTTTTTTATTTTCATTTTTTTTGGTTTTTTTTTTGGTATGAGCTTTTTGTTTTTTGTTTTTGTTTTTTTTTTAATTTTAATTTTATTTTTATTTTGATATATATATATATATAAATTTATATGATAAAATTTTTGTCTCGCCCGCGATGAAAGTTGGGGAAAGCGAGACATATGCGTACAAAGTATGACGGCGGCGACGGCGTAAACTTTCATGTTAAGTTTTTGTGATTCAGTCACTTTCTCAGTAACTATAAGTGGTAGGTCAATGTTATTTGGTATATAGGTTGGTCTTGAGTAGTACATGACAGTCTGCTATATGGCTTTTGTCTGTGACCTCAATTTCACGGTCCTATGAACATGTTAAGTTTTTGTGCTTAGTTTAGTTTCTCAGTAACTATACGTGGTAGGTCAATGGTATTTGGTATGTAAGTTGGTCTAAGGTAGTACATGACAGTATGTCATATGGCTTCTGTCCTTGACCTCAATTTCACGGTCTAGTTAGCATGTAAAGTTTTTGTGATTAGGTCATTTTCTCAGTAACTACTAGTGGTAGATGAATGATATTTGGTTTATAGGTTTGGTTTTGAGTAGTACATGGGAATCTGCTATATGGCTTTTGTCTGTGACCTCAATTTCAGGGTCCAATGAGCATGTTGAGTTTTTTGTGCTTAGTTTAGTTTCTAAGTAACTATAAGTGGTAGGTCAATGATATATGGTATGTAGGTTGGTCTTAGGTAGTTCATGACAGTCTGTCATATGGCTTTTGTCCTTGACCTCAATTTCACGGTCTAGTGAGCATGTTAAGTTTTTATGATTAGGTCATTTTCTTAGTAACTTTTAGTGGTAGGACAATGATATTTGGTTTATATGTTGGTCTTGCATAGTACATGGCAGTCTGATAAATATGGCTTTTGTTTGTGACCTCAATTTCATGGTCCAGTGATCATGTTAAGTTTCCTAGTATGTTCAATAATATTTGGCATTTGGGTTTGTCTTAGATGGAAGATGACAGCCTGCTATATGGCTTTAGCCCTTGACCTCATTTTCATGGTCTAGTGAACATGTTTGGTTTTTTAGTATCTATCAGTGATAGGTCATTAATATTTGGAATTCTGGTTTTGGGTGATATGTGACAGTCTGCTATATTGCTTGTCAGTTAATCTAATCTCACAGTCTAGTGAACATGTTAAGTTTTCTGATTTAGGTAGTTTGAGTTTTCACATCAATTTTGCGATCATGCAGGGACATCAATTTGGGTCCACACTTGTTAAACAGTCAGGGGTATAACCTATTCAAGTTAACAAATGAAGTAGTTTTGTGTAACTGAATTGAGTGATCATGTATTTTCAGCAATAACTTATTTAAGTTATCAAATGTTGATTTCTTGAAAATGTCCAACTTTGATTACAAATTTCTTTATGATAAAGATTTTTCTCATACAAACAATAATTTTTCTCATATGGTTTGGAATCTTAACTGTGTAATTACCTATCAATTATAAATGCGCAAAGAGAGGAAATACATGCGCCAACCCCCATAAAGATTGGACCCTTGGGAAATTAAATCTCAATTATCTTTGAAATGGTTCATCAATTTCACAGGCCATCATTAGATTGAGGTCAATTTGAACTACTTAATGCATGTATAATAATAGACTTAACTTTGACCAATAAGTAAGAATTACAACAAAACAAAATGTAATGTAAAAAAGACTTCAATAACTGAATGAAGTTATCTAAAGAGTAATGTCCCTTGATTAACAAAACAGTAACTCATATAGGTTATTGCTTCATAACTGGTATAAGTTATTTAAAAAAAGTCAGTATGTCATAATAACTCATTTAAGTGATTTTGGTGATAACTTATTTAAGTTGCACCCCTGACTGTTAAATAAAATATAATAAAATAAAGAAACGTGTTTGGCACTTTCCACCTGTGCCTTTGTAAATATTATGTGTGTATTGCTTGTATGTCATTTGTGCATTTTGCAGTTAAGACTTTTTCAGAAATTAGTAAATTTTGGTTATCTCCCCTGATTACGACAGGTCCGCCATTAAGAGGTAGACGGGGTACCATGGATAGTGCATTACTTATGCTGATAAATTATTGAAAAAATAAACACTTCCTAGCTTTTTTTCATGTCAAGGCATGAACTCGTTTAATCTACATTTTTAAAGTGGTATTTTTTAAAATTTCTGTATCATTTAAAAAATGATAGGACTATCGAAAGATACATGCTTCAAGTAAATCTTATAGCACATCAAAATACTGATAGTTCACAGAGTAATCACAAAACCTGAAATGGTTCGTATAATGCCTGATGTTACTATCCCAATGGCAATAAACAAGTTGTCAACCTTTCCTGTGAATAAACTCTATGTTGTCCCAATATACACAGGTACCTGTATACCCTTTGAAATATGCTCTTTAATCTAACTGAATGTGTAAAAATCAACATGTTTTTAAACAAAACAGTGTTTTAATAAAAAGATTAAAAAAAAATACTTTGATTACAAATAATTGAAATGAAGAAAAAATATACTTAAAAAACGCTGGTGAGGTTTACCTATCTTAAAATATATACTTCAAAGACATGAACTCAAAAGAATTTGAATAGGAAATGGAAAATAGGCGAATATGGCAAAGTGTGAGGCATATCAAAAACGCTAGAATACACATTTTTGAAAGATGTGTATTGAAGGAGTTTCAATTGAAAATTTTGGAAATACACGATTTTGAAAGTTGAAATGTCAAACTTTGTGTTCATAAATTTTGAAAGGACTTACTCTTCACAGTTTATGTTTTAATTCAATTACATATGCACATAAAATACGTGTCTTTTAACCATGCATTTAACATATTCACTGTTATGTTTATTTCCTCACAAAAAATAATAAAAACACTAATCATGAATTTAAAGAAAAAGTTATATCAGTTAACAATTTATTGCCTGTACAAACTAAAAGACAACAATTAGAAGCCTTTTCAATTGTTAAGATATTTCATTAAAAGATAAATATAACACATAATGCAATACACATCACTGACTATTAACGGTACATGTAATGACCATATTAAAAGCCGTTGGGGAGCTCCCTTTGAAAAAGAAAAATCGATCAGGGTCAATAATGAGAGTGCACACATTATGCAATACACCTGAAGTATTCGAAGCTGATGTAGGACACTTAATTTCAAATTACACTTGAGCAATACACAATACACATAAAACGTTCATAAGGAAGTAATGAAACTTGTAAAGAAATGAACCAGCGGAACATTAAATAATCAAAATAAAATTAAATCTTTTAAACATCTGTAGATAAATAGACCTTGATTTGACCAAGGACGTATAATGAGATTATTCCTTGATTTGACTTGTGTTTTTCAATTTTCCCATTAATAAAAGTTCATTAGTATATCAACTGAATGCGAACCATCAATCAAAAGCATCATTGCTAGAGTAAAAAAATTAGAATGATGCTCTTTCCTTTTCTTTTGGAAAATGTTACAAACAGAATACACAAGTTTTACAGAAAAAGTATCCCTTATTTATTTTTTTTTACAATTTTTTTTCTTAGTTCACAATATTTTTTTTTTACTTATTCCTAAAAGAAGTAATTGTATTCATGATCTGATAATGAATTAATGTGTGTATTTGGAATTGGATAACAAAAGAAAATATTTATATAAAAAATAACGGAAAAGCATTATCCAATATAAATATTTCTTTAAGTTTATTACAAATAATTTTGATTTACTCATATTTTGAGAGATTTATTCCAAATATGTGCAAAATATTATAATCGACCTTTAAGTGCATTCCTATGTCAAAAAAATTTTAAAAAAATAAATTAAATAAACAAAAACCTTGATAATTTATTTCTTTAATTTTAAATGTAGTAGTGGGCAATAAGGATAAACTGATACGTATTTTTATTTTCATCATTTTGGGTACATCCGGTGTGTACGGTACCTACGGTACCTACAGATTACACATTTTCAAAAGCATATTACTACACATAAATGTTTAATATCTGCCTTGAAACTAATTTGTTGCTATTCTCTTATCTTTTATCTTTTTATGGCTCTATTAACATGTGTCTGACTTGTTGAATTAACAGGTAATTAACAATTTAATTACCCTACCTGTGCGGTACCATTCAATAATGCAGTAATTGATAAAGCCCGAGTCAGGTCAAATCTGTCTACCTGTGTCGGATTTACAGGTGAACAACCGGCAGACGTCTCAATACAGGTACAAATCCAGGTAAACACCATATTGTTACGATAGTATACACATCAATAATCATCAAGATAAAAAAATTTGGTTGAACAATTAAACTTGGAGCTTGCAAATTAATATTAAGGTAGTAGACCTAGGTTAAGGGACATAACTCTTAAAAATCACAGGTGAGTTTGTTGAAATCATTTTCATAAACAGATTCTAAGCCTCTGAGTAACATAGATGATTTTTTATTCTTTTTCACGTCAATGCTTAAAAAGCATTGATGAAACTAACTATTTCAAACGTCTTACTGATTNAACAGGTAATTAACAATTTAATTACCCTACCTGTGCGGTACCATTCAATAATGCAGTAATTGATAAAACCAGAGTCGGGTCAAATCTGTCTACCTGTGTCGGATTTTGGTGTTCCGAATGAAACAAGATGGCTGCCCCCACAATTTTAATTCTGAAAACGTCTATATGAACCTATGAAAAACTAAAGGGTATCTATGACCTGAACATATTAAGTAAACATTTTACTCTTTAATGTAGCAACAATGTATTTTGCCTCTCGACCGTTCACATCAAAAGATGTTTGTCCAGGTGAATTTAATTAAGGTGATCAGAGTATCAACAGGTGGTATACATGTCACAAAACACAACAAACAATTAATTATACAAAACACACCCCACCTAAACAGTATTCCTATCTGATACTTACAATAAACTTGGTAATTGAATTTAAGGGACTTACAATAAACTTGGTAATTGAATTTAAGGGTCTTATCACATTACAGGTGAACAACCAGCAGACGTCTCAATACAGGTACAAATCCAGGTAAACACCGTATTGTTACGATAGTATACACATCAATAATCATCAAGATAAAAAAATTTGGTTGAACAATTAAACTGGGAGCTTGCAAATTAATATTAATATGTGCAGATTTATAATAATTCATAATGGTAGAAACACCTCTTACAAGCCTGTTGGAGTTATCGAACCTGATATTCCACTAGAGGTGTGAAATGCTGATATCGTCAATTGCAGGACAACACAAAGTTTAAGTGGTCAATAGTATACTGGTAGCTTTTACGTAGTAGCGGTGACCTCACAGTTAAAAATTTGGTTGAAATGAACGTGAATACCACAAAGAAGTGGAACCCATGCAGAATTGAGAAGGGAGTATACACTGTACAGACCAGTGTCACACGATTCACGTGAGACTCACACTAAGCTTATCTAAAGTTTGGGAAAATTCCTTCGATCTTTTCATTTTTTCCTTTGATCTTTGACAATTTTGGCAAATCTCACGCGAGGCAATTTTCAAAACTTGACAGGTCTGACTGCATCTGACTTTATTTTCTGCTAATTTTTTTTTATTTGTTTTTTACCAGTAAATACTGCCCTGGACAATACTCCTCAAGTGGAAAATAAATGGTCAATTGCTAGACAGTCCTTGCTGGACAATACAAAGTTTCAGTGGTCAATAATATATACATTGTAAATGACTTTATTTTCTTTTAATTATTGTTTTTGTTTCTCACCTGGCTATGCCAGGGTGAGCTTTTGCCATCACATGGCGTCCGGCGTCTGTCCCTCCGTCCATCCGGCGTAAACTTTTCATACAAAGATCTTCTTCTCTGAAACCACTGGGCCAATTGGAACCAAATTTGGTCACAATAGTCCTTGGGTGGTCCCCTTTATAAAAGATATCCGGCAGGTCCGTACCTAATCCAAGATNGAGTTCCTATCGTTGTTTATGTTTGTCTTTTGTATTTTTATTGTGGGTTTTTTCTTGTGCAATTCCTATTTACTTTCTGGCATGTGGCTATGTTTTTCGGCCATTGTAGGTGTTTCCTGTTATCTTTTTTATTCCATTGAAAGATCTTCTCCTCAGAAACTACCAGTCCATTTATAACTAAACTTAGTCACAATGGTCCTTAGATGGTTCCTTCAAAAAAAGGTATCCGGCATGTCAGTACCTAATCCAAGATGCCGCCAGGGGAGAACATAGTTTTAACATTGGACTCTAAAGGAAAGACATTCAAAGATCTTCTTCTCAGAAACTACCAGTCCAATTATAACTAAACTTAGTCACAATGGTCCTTAGATGGTCCCTTCCAATAAAGGTATCCTGCAGGTCTGTACCTCATCCAAGATGGCCACCAGCGGGGAACATAGTTTAAACATTGGACCCTATGAAAAATACATTCAAAGATCTTCTTCTCAGAAACTACCAGTCCAATTATTACCAAACTTAGTCACAATGGTCCTTAGATGGTCCCTTCTAAAAAAGGTATCCAGCAGGTCCGTACCTCATCAAAGATGGCCACCATTGGGAACATTGGACCCTATAGGAAAGACATTCAAAAATCTTCTTCTCAGAAACTACTTGTCTATTTATAACCAAACTTATTCACAATGATCCTCAGATGGTCCCTTCCAAAAAAGATATCAGGCAGGTCCTTACCTCATCCAAGATGGCCGCCAGCAGAGAACATAGTTTTAACATTGGACCCTATGGAAAAGACATGCAAAGATCTTCTTCTCAGAAACTACCTATCAAATTATAACCAAACTTAGTTACAATGGTCCTTAGATGGTCCCTTCTAAAAAAGGTATCCGGCAGGTCCGTGCCTAATCCAAGATGGCCGCCAGCGGGGAACATATTTTTAACATTGGATCCTATGGAAAGGACATTCAATGATCTTTTTATAGAAACTCCTAGTCCAATTATAACCAAACTTAGTCACAAGGATCCTTAGATGGTCCCTTCTAAAGAAGATATCCTGCAGGTCCGTACCTAATCCAAGATGGTCGCCAGTGGGAACATAGTTTTTAACATTGGACTCTATAGGAAAGACATTCAAAGATCTTCTTCTCAGAAACTACCTGTCCAATTATAACCAAACTTAGTCACAATGGCCCTTACATGGTCCCTTCCTAAAAAGGTATCTTGCAGGTCCATACCTCATCCAAGATGGCCGCCAGCGGGAACATAGTTTGAACATAGTTATAACCAAACTTAGTCACAAGGATCTTTAGATAGTCCCTTCTAAAGAAGATATCCGGCATTTCCGTACCTAATCCAAGATGGTTGCCAGCGGGAACATAGTTTTTAACATTGGACCCTATGGAATATACATTCAAAGATCCTCTTCTCAGAAACTACTAGTCCAATTAGGACCAAACTAAGCCACAATGGTCCCACAATGGTGCTTAAGTGGTCCCATAAAAAAATGTATCTGGCAGATCTGTACCTCATCCAAGATGGCCACCATCTGGAACATAGTTTTTACATTGACCTTATTGATTTTAAGGGGAACCTTTGCCCAAATTTTTTACTTTTTATTAGAATTGTGGTCTGAATGTTTTAATTTCAGCAAAATGTATTACCTTGATTATTAGGGGAACCCCTGCCCAAATTTTTTTTGAATGGTGTTCTGTTATGGGTTGTAATGGAAAGTGGATCTTTCGGTTGCCATGGAAACCAAACAAGAATACTGTAATTTAAGAAAAAAAAAGTATTCTGCTAAATTTTATGTTTTGTTTTTCCTATTGGAAATGCCTTTTATCTATGTCAGCCATGGTCCAGATGAGCGATACAGGCTCTTGAGAGCCTCTTGTTATCTTTTACAGTACAAACTGGAAAGACTGCAAACATTTTATTGTCCTAATACCCAATCTACATGGGTTTCCTGTCAATTTTACCATAATTAATCCCTCAAATAAACACCACAAACACCATTTGACAGCTATAATTTATAATTGCTACACACCCACTGTTTGCTAACTAATCATATAGGTCTATAGTACAGGTAAATCTTACAACTTAGTGGCTCATTAGGTGAACAAATCAAGGACTTATAAGTCCTTGAACGAATGAAAAAAATTAATTTAAAACATATTTATTGTATCAACCAGTATCAATATGCACAAATTTATTTCAATTGACCAGTATTTACCACTAGGGCTATTGCTTTTATCTAAGTAAAATTTGAATATTCAGTGCCCCCTCGTGATACCGCCCCTCTTTAATGGCGGTCCCCCAACATAACGGCAACCATTTTCAAGGTACATTTTTCAAAAAATAGTGTTGTTTCTATGTTATTTATTCCCTCGATATATCACCAACCTCACTTGTCGCCAAAAATTTCTCTGGTCCCAAAGGTGGCGATATAACCGAGGGTGCACTGTACTAATATACAACTTCAAGATCCTTATTATTATTTCAATTTACTAATACAGTGGAACTGCGTTGGCTCGAACACCCAAGGGACAAAAAAAAGCAGTTTGAGAAAGAGGGGGTTTAAGCTATCGAGGTCGAACTGTGTTTAAATTCGAACATAGGGTCTAGAAAAAGGGTTCGAGATATCCATATGGTGTTCCAGTTATTGCAGTTTGAGCCATCAAAGTTCCACTGTATTATGATTATATACAAAATTATAACCTACTTTAACAATATATAACCATCCGCCACACCTGTCTGTCAAGGATACCAATATGCCTATTATAGGTCCAAATAGTAAGCCGTCTTTTATTTCAGATGTCCAGCATTGTCCAGTGTTGTTCGGTATTTACCAGTATTGTCCACTGCCCCGGACAATACCAGTATTGTCCTCCTTTTTGCCAACCTTGCAAAAACATAATATGGGAAAATTAGGCCTACAGTGACTTTTCAGTTGTAATGTAGCAAAGCCAAAGGTTAAGAGAGATAACTCAATTTCATTACAGAAATGTCAACACTGGTAAAGTTATATTACGACCTCCTACCATTCCAAGGATTCAAATATGAAGTGATTTTTAGCTGCCTAGTGTCTCAGAGATATTGAACCTCCCGTATATCTGCGTACAGGCAGTAAAAGTAGTGTTAAGATATTGATTTTCACTACGAGGATAAAGTGAGGAATATGAACACAATTCTGGTATGCTGTGGTAAATACAGAAATTGCGAACATTTTTATCTTCCTTTGACTTTCACCCAATGAAATTATTTTAAAAAGAAAAGATTGTTTAATTGACTGAACTATGTCCTGAAAAAAAGAAAAGGCTGATAAAATAACATTTATTTAGCATTGCTATAAATTTTCAATTTTCAGACGTGAATTATGGACTGTTTACAGGAGTTGGAAATTTTATCAATATATCAATACAATATCAAAAACAAAGTCCCACACAATGAAGGTTTTGACATTTGATATACAAATAGAAATTTTAGTACTAATTGGATCAGTGTAAGGAACTGTGTGATTCAAATATAACATAGGTGTACAGTTAACCCTCACGTTTTGCGAGTGAAACTCACTCTAACTCAACCATTCTCCTGCTAATGTAAAGCCTCCCGCGCATGAGATACAAATCTCCCTGACTAACGTGCTTTCCTTCCACATAATCTCCCACTAATGATCTTTTTTTCATATTTTGTTGAACTGAAAATATTCCAAGTGAAATTTTTGTTCATGTCCTGTTATTTATTGTTTTGTCAATCAACACAGGTAGCACTCTGCAGGTAAACAAGTTAATTAGACTGATAAATTAGTGTTGATAGGCGCAGTCATTAGGACAGGTGTTGTTTATATAGCAATCGGTCAACAGTAACAATGATTACCAAGAATAAACACATTTATAGATTTGATACTGGGATAAGAACATTTTTTTAAAAATATCACTAATTACCTCCCTTGTATAACTTTCCATTTTATAAATAATGGCAGATAGACACTGTTTTGCTGTGCAATTGAATTGCACATTTGAAAAATAAAGATTAGGTATGATTTTCGGGCCAGAAAAGTAATTTGACAGCTTTGCCTTCGTGATGTCATAACTGACTGACAAATGTTTAATGTCATATTTTGCCACAAATTACTTCCCTTTTCCCGTAAATAATGTTTAATCTGGATGCTTCTTAAAAATATTTTTGTTAAAAGCAGGGTGACATTTACATTTTTTATTGTTATCATGATCATATCATGAACTATCTATTTACAAACCCCGAAGGAACCCCGGGATATAGAAATAGGACCCAGTATTCCAGGCTGTGGGGTACAATCCGTCCAAAACTGGATGTCCGTTGTTGTGCGGGATGAATAAATACACAACCCATCTTTCGGATGGGATGTAAACTCAGTTTCACATGTTGGAAGAAATGCCACGCTTCCTGCACGCTAAAGAACCCTTGTAGCAAGCTCTTTTTTTGAGTGGTCCATAGGTTATTGGCTACAAGGCTAAATTCCCCGCCCCTTTTGATTTCACCCTACTTTTCCAGTGGCAGTCAGAATTCCTGTCCCATGACCCTTTCCATACCCTAAAGTGATTATTTATTAACAAACTTGTTCCCGTTATCCCCTCGCCCAACGAAGTTGGGGAGGGGATATAGCGTTTGACCTGTTCGTCCATTCGTCCGTTCAAACTTAAGACCATATATCTTTTGAATAAGAAGTCGTAGATGGACAACATTTTGTTCATTGATGCATCTTGAGGAGAACTTGAGGTTGATATATAGAATAGGTCACTTTGACCTACATTTCATGCATGAGTGACTTATGTTAAAGTTTTTGTAAGAGTCCAGATCTGGGATACTACAACTTGTAGAGGAATAATATTTTGTATGTAGATGCATCTTGTAAAGTTACGAAGCTCCAGATAAAAATTAAGTCACTTTGACCTACATTTCATGCATGATTGACTTAGGTTAAAGTTTTTGTAAGAGTCCAGACCTGGGATACTAAAACTTGTAGAGGAATAATATTTTGTATGTAGATGCATCTTGTAAAGTTACGAAGCTCCAGATAAAAATTAAGTCACTTTGACCTACATTTCATGAGGTTAAAGTTTTTGTAAGAGTCCAGACCTGGGATACTACAAGTCGTAGAGGAATAATATTTTGTATGTAGAAGTGTCTTGGAAAGTTACGAAGTCCTAGGTAAAAATTAGGTCACTTTGACCTACATTTCATGCATGAGTGACTTAGGTTAAAGTTTTCGTAAGAGTCCAGATCTAGGATATTACAACTTGTAGAGGAATAATATTTTATATGTAGATGCATCTTATAAAGTTAGGAAGCTCCAGATAAACATAAGTTCACTTTGACCTACATTTCATACATGAGTGACTTACGTTAAAGTTTTTGTAAGAGTCCAGATCTGGGATACTACAACTTATAAAGGAATAATATTTTGTATGTAGAGGTGTCGTGTAAAGTTAGGTCACAACATTTCATGCATGACTGGGTCAGATTTAAGTAACAAGCCAGATCTTGAATAGAACAACTTCCTTGAGTGCTTATATTACTAGACAAACATTCAATAAATGGGCGAGGGGATTAGCTGTCGTTTCCGACTGCCCCTTCTCTTGTCTTAATATAGCTGAAATATTGCTCAGTAGACATGGTAGATGTTAAACAATATTCAATCAATCAATCTATTTACAAAAATATACAAAATTCTCATGGATAAGAGATTAATTTCTATTAAGCTGAAAATTTCATATTTTTGCCATGCATTCTAATGAGTATGTAAATTTTGCTGAAAAATGGCTAAAAATGAGTAAACTTTAACCTCAATTCTAGAAAAAAAAAAACAATTGTGGTGACCCATACTTTTTATGGAAGATTTCAGGTTTAATAGTAGAACCAACTTTAATATAGCAAAATCTCATGGATTTTGCATGCAAGTGTCTGTCTACCTTAAATTTTTATGTAAACGATGAAATATCCCAATTTATTAGAATATTTTGCAGATTTTCTGAATTATTCTCAGAAATAATATCATTTTTGATCAAAGTTTGTATTATATCAATAGTTTAAGGTTGATACAAATCAAAAATCAGGAGCACTACCAAATTTGAGAGGTCATTTGCCTTTAACATAAAAAGCCCTGTTATATAGTCTTGAAGATCTTATGGTGGCTTTGAGTTGTTATTACTCCCCTTTGGGTTGTTGTCTCTTTGACACATTCCCCGTTTCCCTTCTTTTTAGCTCACCTGACCCGAAGGGTCAGTGTGAGCTTTTGCCATCACTTGGCGTCCGTCGTCCGTCGTCCGTCGTCCGTCCGTCCGTCGTCTGTTAACTTTTCATATAATCATCTTCTCCTCTGAAACCACTGAAGCAAATTCAACCAAACTTTACAGGAATGATGTACTGAAGGTCCTTTACAAAGATTGCTCATTTCGTTCCGATCCGATAAAAAACATGGCCGCCAGCGCGGAACTTAGGTTTAACATTGAACCCTATGGGAAAATTCACATTTTCTTCTTCTGTTCTGAAACCACTGAAGCAAATGCAACCAAACTTTACAGGAATGATGTACTAAAGGTCCTTAACAAAGATTGCTCATTTCATTAAAATCCGATAAAAAACATGGCCGCCAGCACGGAACATAGTTTAACATTGGCCCTATGGGAAATTCACATTTTCATCTTCTCCTCTGAAACCACTGAAGCAAATTCAACCAAACTTTACAGGAATGATGTATGGAAGATCCTTTACAAAGACTGCTCATTTCGTTCCGATCCGATAAAAAACATGGCCGCCAGCGCGGAACTTAGGTTTAACATTGGACCCTATGGGAAAATTCACATTTTCTTCTTCTCCTCTGAAACAACTAAAGCAAATGTCGCCAAACTTATTAGGAATGATGTACTTAAGGTCCTTAACAAAGATTGCTCATTTCGTTC
>MJUU01043273.1:32837-49832 GCA_002080025.1 Modiolus philippinarum
TAGTAACCTGGCATAATCTTAAGTCTGAATCCACAAAATAATGTACTTCTTGGTATTGGGGCTGACAAGAAGCAAGACTGTACAATACAGAATATTATTTTGATTTTTAAATATTATCTATACATATGTAGATCAAAAAATAATTTACCATGCACAAAGGTGGAATAGAATTTTTGAAATATTATATGTATATTGAAAAGAAATCTAGGCTGTTCCTAACCTCTGCGCAAAGAAATTTTATTAATAAAAAATGGTTGCCCTTGGAAGGTTTTTTCAGTGGATGAACTCAAAAACAAAGTTAAAGAAAGCTAATTTACAAATAACAAAATACCGAAGTGACTGTTAATTTATTTTCGGCATATGCGCATTTCGACAACTTATGTCTCATCAGTGCAGATAAAGCAAAAACATTTAAATAAATTACATAGCTGTAATATTCATACAGAATATTTGTTTTCTGTCTGTCTGTAATGTATACATTTATTTTGATATATGAACTGTCAATATTTTAGTGTTCTATTTATATGTTCATGNTCTTATTTTTGGAACAAAAGCAATGGTTCCATTTCTTAAAAATATCGACATGTTAATAACATCAGTATATTTGTATATACAATGTATTATAAAATAAATTGAGAAAATGAACTTGAGACCGAGACATATTATGTGTCTGAAGGAAGTTATTTAAAAATATTTGACAAAGATATTAATTTGGAACATGTCAATTCATTAAATAATTTGAATATAACCTCAATGACCCCATTTTTCGTTTTGTTTAAAAAAAAAAGAGCAAAACAAAGCCTAACAATGTAAAATCAATCAAAAATTCTTTCTGATGAAACTTTTTGAAAATTATTATTTCTTTTAACATTTCAACAATAAAAGGCGAAAAATTGTGAGCCTTGGCCCAATTTATATTTTATTTTTTGCATTCTCTAATGATATGAATTAATCCATGGAAATATCTCAAAATTCTACGAGTCACTTTTTGAACCCTGACGTACAGCCTTAAAATAACTGACACCGACCAAAATTTTGGCGTACACCGCACTGCACTTACCAAAATTTGAAGTAATGTCGAAAATAAACAGAACGACATACAACCTTATGAAAAATTAATGTTTGACATGTTTTCCCATCAACAAGCAACAATTTTATACAACAAACGTAACATATAATGGGTTGGATGTATAGAAATCCAAAGATCAAATTGGCGTGTTCAAAATTTTGACCTACCTCTCGTCGGTTTTCCTTCAATAGCTTTCTGGATAGCGTTATTTGTACTAAAGTAAATACACGTATCGGTTTTCAAATGGAAGGAGAGCCGAAACGCAATATTTACAGAATGCACCGTGTAAATATACAACGATAAGACACTCTCAACTACTGACCTTTGCTTGCCGAAGCGGGGCAAGTCAGCCATCTTTGGCAGCACTTACCAAAATACACGCTGCACTTACCAATTCGATTGGACCCCCTGCTGCTTACCTGTATGGCAATTAACTATCAGTTGTTTAAATTTATTAATTCTTTGAACATTAAAATCTTTCTTTCAGCAAATTTTTCATAATTAACAAGTCAAGCTTCCCCTTTGAATACATTGATTTTTTTTACAGATCACGTTTTTATTAGTTGGGTTATTTCCCTTTAAAAATTGCCTTTTCATTTCCATGAATTTATTTTTTAGATTTCAACCTTTGCTGATATTTGCTTTATCAATATAACAGAAATTTTTATTAAACCACTATTTTAGCTAAAAAAGTGTTTATAAATAACATTTGATTGATATTTTGCCAAATAATTTCTTTAAAATTACAAATTTATAGAAAGTAGAAGTAAGATATAGAAAGTTAAAATGCTATTTTACAATCTGTTTACAATAATTCTTTCTTCACAAGTAATTGAGTGTCTGGTGTAGTCATAAAGAAATGATTCTCTATTAATTCTATCAGCAACTCAACATTTAAAAAGACCCATAATAAGCAATAAATATCTTAATCTAGGACAATGATGTGAATATTTAAAAAACCAAACACATAAACATTATAAATCATAAAAATAAAATCTTCATCATGCCCTGCGAAATTGATATGCAAAAGTGACTAATAGTCTCAAAATCCTAGCTTAATCCCTGGCAGTATATATATATATTATATGTTGGAAATATGGCGATAAAAAATCTCCCTGATTTCACCTGAAAAAATGGCTAATCTCCCTGAAAATCAAAGATATCTCCTGCATTGGCTCCAGAGACCTATCACATGTATGTAACTCCAACTGCAATGATTTTAATGAGCTGTATGGCCATTTCGGAAATTAATTCCTTCCTCATTATATTCAGAATGTTCTTATTTTAATAGTACGGGAGTGTAAAACTGTGCATCACTCTTGCACATGTAACAAAAAATCGAATTCACCATTTGAATGTTGTCGAAACCACTTCCAATGTCTCATAATAGTTAAACCTTGATGAACTATGCATTTTTCATTCCATAACCATGCAGTATATTGAACTTTTCAGCAAACTCCTAGTACACTAAGGGGAGATAATTTGTATAGAAATTATAGGAAAAAGTCTATTTTTCCGCAATTATTCAAAAATTAGTTCGGTGACCCCTTAATTTTTTTCATGACATTGAAGGACTGTAAAATAGCTAATAATTTAGCAAATTTTAAACATTCTATCTGATGTAACTAAAATAAATTAAAATTTTGTTAAAATTCGCTAATTTTCCCTATTAGTTCAACCAAAATAGCAGATTTTGACATGACAAATTTTATTCTTATATGGCTGGTGACCCCTTATTTATATTTTATTTTTTGTATGCTCTAATAACAAAAGGTAAATCATGAAAATATCAGAAAATTCTATCTGACAGATTTTAGACCCCCGTACATACCACCTGAAGTTAAAGATTAATAGAATTTGTGAGTTAGAACTATTTTGATACAAATAAAAAATAGAGTTATCTTTTATCATGACATGTACAAGAATAAACTCAAGTTATGTAATAAGTAAGACAAGATTGGCTATGATAAACATAGATTTTGTAAGTGGGGAAATTTCATAAATTAGGTTGAGCTTTAGATCACTTAATACCCTGTGCTTTAGATAGGCAAGTGTCTCCAGTAGAATTCTGAAGTAACAAGTAAAAGACAATATTTGAAATATAGAAGTATGAAGAAAAGGGATAATAACAAAATTACCAAACAGAATTATTAAAAGCCGAAGTCCATGGGGCAAAAAAACAAAGTAGGTGGAAACCAACCGAAAAATTGTCATCTGCAATGGTCCTTACTTGGTACAGGTATTTTAAAAGAAATGGTATGTTAAACTGGTTTTATGGTATGCCAAACCTCCCCTTCCATCTTGGTAGTGTCCAGTAGCAACTCAACAACAATTGCTATTATAAGGTCGTAGACAGTAAAAAGAAATGATCATCCTGATAATAGGAAAAAAAAGAATCTTGGATCAGAGTTCGGAGTTTAGATCCAGACTTCAAATTTTTCCATAAGGGACTGAAATCCTTTTAATGATCGCATGAGATGGAATTTTATTTGAAGCCTTGATTAATAAGGTGGTCACGAAGATAATTATTTCTCACTTGTGAGACACAGCAGTTTCTATTTTTTGCGGTGTGAGATTTTCCTCATCTTACACTGTTGTAAGAAAAAAATCATGTGCAGTTTACAGGCAAATATTGTGTTTGCACATTTAGGGTTTGTAGTCTACATCTGTCTGCATCATGCTCTTTTGTGATTGTAAGTGGATTTATTCTACGTATTATAAAAATGTTATATCATTTAAGTAAAATTTTAAAGGAAATACGAGAAATATGGCGCCCTCGAGTATACATTCCTGATTTTATGACATAACAAAAAGGGACATACCAAAGAAAAAGTGGCAATATTTATGCTCCCGCGACGACAAGTCGGGGGGCATATTGTTTTACCTTTGTCAGTCAGTCCGTCTGTCCATCCTATCTCTGATGAGCTGTTATTCCGGATAACTCCTCCAACAATATTAATTTTACTTTGCACAGTGGTTAGGCATAGATTGAAGATGTGCATATTGTCATGGTTAAGATTTTGGCCAAAAATTGTGATTTTGACAGGTAGTTGAACTTGGCCATTTTATCGAAATGTGTATGCTGAAACTGTTATTCTGGATAACTCCTCCCACAATATTAAAGCTACATTTATTTAACTTTGCACAGTGATTAGGCAACTTTTGAAGATGTGCATATTGTCATGGTTAAGATTTTGGCCAGAAATTGTGGTTATGAGGTGTAGGTGAACTTGGCCATTTTATCGAAATTAGTATTCTTGAACTGTTATTCCAGATAACCCCTCCCACAATATCTAAGCTACATTTAACTTACTTTGCACAGTGACTAGGCATGGATTGAAGCTGTGCATATTGTCATGGTTAAGATTTTGGCCCAAAATTGTGATTATGAGGGGTAAGGTGAACTTGGCCATTTTATTGAAATGTGTATTCTTGAACTGTTGTTCCGGACAACACCTCCCACAATATAAAGCTACATGTATTTTACTTTGCACAGTGATTAAACATTGTTTGGATATAAACATATTGTCACATTTTAGATTTTGGTAAAAATTTTTGATTTGGGGGTGGGGGGTACTTAGAATTTGCCATTTTATAAAAATGTGTGTTCTGCAACTAGTACAGTGGATTCCTGTTAATTGCATACCTTTTTTGTCAGGAAAAATTATGCAATTAACAGGAATATTCTATTAAGAGAAGTTTTCAATCTTGCTGTAAAAACATGTCAATTAACTTGAAAAGTGTCAAATGATGAGTTAATCATTAAACAAACACATAGATTACAGTCTGCTTATCAAATTTTTAATTGATTTGACATTTCATAATTAGATATATTATTTTAATTGTTTTTTTTTTCAGAATAAATTGCTAAAAAATATATACTTTTAATGTTAAATTTCACAAACATGTCTTGATTTGAAAATGAAACTATTCAATTAACAGGAATTTCTTAACTATTCAATATGCAATTAAAAGGAATAAATATAGAAGCATATAGTAAATGGTTTTGTGCAGCAGAATTGTATGCAATTAAGAGGAATATGCTATTAAGAGGTATTCAATTAAATGGAGTTGACTGTATACCTATTAAATCCTCCCAAAAATTTAACAGCTACATTTATTGTACCTTAATCAGTGATTAGCCATGGACTTTGTATGTGTGTATTGTCACAATTTTGATTTTTGGCCTAAATTTGTGTTTTTTGTTGGGTGTTGGGTGTAGGTGGACTTGGCCATTTTATTGAAATATGTGCATTTGGAGGGTCAATTCTGGATAACTCCAGATTGGTTATATCAGTAAGCTGTGTCAGATATTTGAATTTTAAGTTCTTGAAATTTGTTTATCAAGTGCTTAGAAATTAGTTGTCTATGTTTTATATCCCACCGGGGGGGATCATATGTGTCTAACAGACACAAACAGAGTAGCTAAATTTTATAAAAAATTTGAGTATAAACACAGGATGATGGCAGCAGGCATTTACTCTCTAGTTTTTGTGTTGATTTTAGTATATTTCAGGGTGAATACAGTGAGAAATAAAATCAAACACCAGTTGAAGTGCAAGACAAGAGAATCTCAGACACCCTTGGGTAAGATTTCAATCATCTCGGACTTAGCAAGCTTCATCTGAGACTAGAAATCTTACCCTTGGGTGTCTGAGATTCCCCTGTTTCGCACTTCTCTTGGTGTAAGATTCTTAATGTCTAATTAGAGAGTCTGTATACCTGTAGTTTGTCCTACATGTAACTCTCACTTACTATTAGTGAATTAGCACTAGCAGCAACAAAAATATACCAACAGTAATAGGAAAAATATAAGACAATAACTAAAGAGATACCAGTAACTTAGAGTACCCAAATAGAATACCAGGGAAAAGAGTAAAAGTCATTAATTCAATGTTACATCATGTACTGCAAAAAGAGGAGGATGACATTCTCAAACCTGTTCACCACTACAATTTTATTATAGTTTCTGTGATTTTAACCTCAAAATATGCCCTTTGCTGTTTCCAAGGATTTTTATACTTACATACTACTGCAGCTGAAAAAAATATTCTCTGTAATAAAAGGTATGCAGAAATGAACGTACATGGCAGTTTGCTGCAGTAATATACTAATTACAAAAGTACACTTTTAAAGTAAAAACCACTCTTTTGAACGTCAAAAACTACTTTCTTGTGAAAAATTACCAAAGAGGTCTGCACTCTATGGCTCTAGCTGTATAAAGTTTTTATCCCTTGTGTGCAGCACACAGACAAATTTTAGCCACATATGAATATTTTTCTAGCATCTTACATGTAAATGCTCATTATTGAACTTTAATTTAATTTTAGATAACATATGATGTGATTCACGAGTTTGCACACGACAATGTGAAATATCTTGAGCTGAGAAGTACACCAAGGGAGGTAACTGCTACAGGAATGACAAAATCAAGTTATGTTGAGGCTGTAATAAAAGCCATTGAAGATTGTTCCAAGGAAGATTTAGATATTGTTGTGAAATTTCTGCTTTCCATAGACAGAAGAAATGGGGTTGATGTTGCCAAGGAAACAGTAGAATTAGCAGAGAGATATAGAGGAATAAGTGGTGGTATTGTTGTTGGAGTGGATTTGAGTGGAGATCCCATGGTATGTAAATTTGTTTACATGTTTCTAAAATGTTTTTTGAGATTCAAACTTTTTTGAAAGCTTCTCCTAATTTTCCTTATTTTTATGCATAGACTGTAGGGTCATTTCAATAAAATGAATATGTGATGGAGAAAGGGAAATTTTATTTGTGAATGGGTTGTGGGTCATTGTTAGTGTAACACTTTTTATCTGTGGAAGAAAAATCAAACTCAAAACTACTCAAGATGTATGGTAAAGAATGATCATTTATCTGGGATAACATGAGCAGCACCAGTAAGAGGTCAGTTTATGCCTAAAATTTCCTGGTCATTGGAACAAAAGCCACTTTAAAGTATTCATGCAAAATATCCTATCAACATCCTCATATGTTTGATATGTCCTAATTTTCGAGATTTTTCATCAGTGTCTAGCACTTTTAAACAACCTTTCTGTAAAAAGAAGAATGTGAAATGCCTTTCATAAGCTGTGTACAACCCATGCCATATTTTTATATCAAATGTTCATATTTTCTTGAAGCAAAAAATGCAATTAAAAACTGACACTTAGTTCTAAAGGTTTAATCGAGTTCTAGAATGACCTTTATCAAATCTAGCATACAGATTTAATTTATCTTAATTTTAAACTAGAATTCCATTTTTAGCTCACCTGACCTAAAAGGCCATGTGAGCTTTTGCCAGCTCACCTGGCCTAAAAGGCCATGTGAGCTTTTGCCATCACTTTGCGTCCGACAGTAATCTGACAGAATAAAACTGATCAGCATAGAAAGATCTACCTGCCCTGCAATTTTGAAGAAAATCCAAAAGTCTGTCTTGGAGTTATTGCCCTTTTTCCATAAAATTTTCAATTTGCATTTTTTATTTTTGTTTCAAAAAAGTGTAACAGATAGAGGTCAAATGTATATTGCAAAAAGGTTCAGCATATCATGATCTACAAACCCTGAAATATTGAAGAAAATCCAAGATCCCTTGTAGGAGTTATTGCCCTTTGTCACGTTATTTTCAAAATTTTCATATTCATCGTCTTTTATTTCGAAACTATAGAAGATGAAGGTTAAGTGTAATTTGATAAAATGTTTACCATGCTGTGTGGATTTCAAAACTGGTGTTTAAAATAGTTTGTTGACTGCCATTTTCAAAATGGTCGCCAAAAAAAAAGGCGGGAAAATCCAACATCATTCGTTTTCAATGAAATTTGGTTTCCAAATAGGAATTGATGTTGCAACTTCAAAACTGAGGTTAAAAATTGTTCGTTGACTGCCATTTTAAAAATGGCCACCAAAAGAGGCAGGAAAATTCAACATTGTCCGATTTCAATGAAAGTTGGTTTCTAATAGATATTGATGTTATGACTTCAAAACTGGTGTTGAAAAAGTGTTTGCTTACCTCCATTTTCGAAATGGCCACCAAAAAAGGCGGGCAATTTCAACATTGTCCGATTTCAATGAAATTTGGTTTCCAAATAGATATTGATGTTGCAACTTTAAAACTGTTGTTGAAAAGTGTTCATTAACTGCCATTTTCAAAATGGCCACCAAAAAAGGCGGGAAATTCAACATTGTCTGATTTCAATGAAAGTTGGTTTCAAAATAGGTATTGATGTTGCAAGTTCAAAACTGGATTTGAAAATTGTTCGTTGACTGCCATTTTCAAAAAGGCAGGAAAATTCAACATTGTCCGATTTCAATGAAACTTGGTTTCCAAATAGTTATTGATGTAGCAATTTCAAAACTGATGTTAAGATTTGTTTGCTTACAGCCATTTTCAGAATGGCTGCCATAAAAGGTGGGAAAATTCAACATTGTCCGATTTCAATGAAATTTGGTTTTCAAATAGATATTGATGTTGGGACTTCAAAACCTGATTTGAAAATTGTTTGTTGAGCGCCATTTTCAAAATGGCCACAATAAAAGGCAGGAAAATTCAACATAGTCTGATTTCAATGAAATTTGGTTTCCAAATAGATATTGATGTCGTAAATATGGTTTGGAAAATTGTCGTTGACTGCCATTTACAAAATGATGTCTCAACTTCAAAACTTGTGTCGAAAGTGGTCCTTAGCAAGAACGTTTTTTGTCAAAAAGCGCAACAAAGAAATATAGTAAAACATGATCAGACTTAAAATACAGTTCAAGATATTGGTGGTGTTCGAACTACCATAGTTTGAGGGACTGAAGTTCAACTGTATAACTTACAATGTAAGCTTGATTGTTGCAACTGAAAGCCAGATGAGCGATACAGGCTCCTGGGAGCCTCTGATTTGCAATCTTTTACAATTTATTCATTTCCAGAGAAGACAATTTCAGTGTATTATTTGACACAGAAGATTAGTTTTGAAGTGTATTAATACATGCAATTTGAAGACATATCTGTTGTGTTCTCTTCATAATAAAACAATAATTGATATTCATTTCAGCTAGGTTGGAGATGGTAGAGACTACATACCAATATTTCAACAAGCCAAAAGAAGTGGATTGAAATTAGCACTTCATCTTGCAGAGGTTTGTAGAACAGTCATTCCTAGATTAAAAGTTGTTAAAATAAGAAAAAAATAAATTGACTTTCCATTTCTCATAAGATATATATCTATTTTCTAGGACTACAGAAATATACTCCATGCTCATAATGTTTTTCAGTGAATAAAGGCATTTTATCTACTAAAATCTGAAAGACCAAAAGATGGTCATAACATTTAGAGTGTGTACTCATTGTATCACTGATTCAACTGTATAGTGGAGCAACATTTTTTCAACGTAATTTTAATGCCATCTTAAAATTGGAAGTATCAGGGCAATATGGTTTCCCCATCATATTTTATAACATGTATTTACAAGTGTCAACAAATTAATTTCTTGTTAAACTTTGAATTCTTTTTTTAGATTTTCATTTGTGATATGAGGTATTTGTACCATATTCTTTCTGTTATTCTAAATACAATTAAATTTTGATGGTCCGATTTGCAATAACTTGAACACCACAAATGTCTTGAACTCTTTTTCTAGACACTTTGTTAGAATTATACAGTTTAACCCTCAAGCTCAAACTATTTTAATCAGTCTGACGGGTGTTTGAACCTTGAAGATTGACTTTATAGAAAAAAAAGTCGTCTTTTTTAAAAAAAAATTTTTTCATGTGTAACAGGTTCCAGCCATAAAAGAGACAATGGAAATGATAAAGTTACCTCCAGACAGGATAGGACATGGTACATGTTTACATTGTGATGCCGGTGGGTCAGATGAACTAGCCGATTCTGTTTACCAACACAAAATACCACTAGGTAATTAACAATCAAAATAACAAACTGGTACAAATGCCATACGAATACTAAAAGGAATATAGCTACGAAAGTAACAAACAGATAAACAGAGTCAGGGTTTGAAATTAGCACTCGCCCACTTGCCATTGGCGAGTAAAATTTATTGTGGGCCCCTAAACATGGTTTCTCAGTTGACCACGTGGCGAGTAAAAGTTTCAAAGTGCCATTTTCCATAATCGATTTTAAGATTGCCTTTCATTGTTGATGTTTCCTGCTATATCTGCGTTATTTAATTTGATCACGAAAAAGAAATCATACTTTGTTTATGTTTGTTTGTCACGAGTGCGCATGTTCAGTTTTGGCTGTTCTATTTTTCTTTAGGCTGTTCCATCTAACTTGCTTCTTGGCAAGGACTAACTTAGGATGACCGGTAGATTGTGTTGACTTCATGAACGTGTATAGCTTGATTAATAATCTGCTTAACCCAATGATATTATATATTTTTTCATGTTATATATATTTATAACGTGTTATAAACTTAAAAATCCCAAGAAAACTTATTTCATGTACGTAATTGTAATCATCGCCATTCCGACTTTGTGTTCGTTGTTTACATAATANACATGTCAGTCTGTCATATGGCTTTTGTCCTTGACCTCATTTTCATGGTCTAGTGAACAAAATTGAGTGTTTTATTAGAATATTTTCTTAATAACTGTAAGTGGTATGGTAATAATATTTGGCTTGTAGGTTGCTCTTGAGTAGTACATGACTGTTTTAGTGACAAGCAGGGACGGGCGAGACATCTTTTAGGGTCCACTCTTGTTTAAAGAATACGAGAATAAAAGAACTAGACTTTTCCAGGGAGAGTGGCAACATGGTCGGCCTTGGTTAAAAGATTCCGAAAAGGGCATGATTTGTACTTGGTGCATGGCTCAGAATTATGACAGTAACTTCGTAACAGGGTGCACATCATACAAAAAAGATAGTGTAATTAAACACGAAGATTCATGTATTCATGACAAAGCTGCAAATATAGAAAAGAACAAATCAAAACCCGTTGAAGAAACGGGAGCTGCTAAGATAGTAATAAGTCTCAACAAAGATATATATTGTAGATTAGACAAGATGTTTAGGACATTACACGCCATAGTTATGCATGATCGTCCTGTAAGTGACTTTATTTGGGCATGTGAAGTTGATGAAATGAAGGGGTTGGAAATAGGCCAAACTTATCAAAATACTAATTCAGCTAAATTGTTCATTAATTCTTTCGAAGTTGAGTTCAAAAATATTTTAGAAATTTTAGATGATTCAAAATTCATTACTGTTATTGGTGATGGTTCTACTGACACTGCTGTACTTGAGCAAGAAATGTGGTTTGTGAGAACTTGTAAGAAGTGCTTGATTCACACCCACTTCTTGGGTGTGAAAGCTGCTGAAAGAGCTGATGCAGAAAATATAGTTAGCGGATTGAAGTTTTTAGTGACTGACAAATTTAAGATGCCGTTTGAGAATTTTGCCAAAAAAATGGTATCGTTATCCTGTGATGGAGCTTCAGTAATGCTAGGGAACAAAGCAGGAGTTGGAGCACTACTGAGACAAGGTCAGCCTACATTAATTTCAGTTCATTGTATGGCGCACAGACTCGAACTTTGTTTGAAAGATGCGGCAAAAAAACATGCTTTGTTTGACAAAGTTTTTAAGGTCCTTTTGATGGGAATGTACTACTTCTATCACAATAGCAGCTTGAACAGGTCTATGCTAAAGAGAACGTTTAAAGCAATGAAAAGTGATAAGGATAAACTGATGTTACCAACTCGCGCTGGAGGCACCAGATGGATTGGTCACCAGCATTTAGCAATTACAAACATCTTAGATTCATACAAGTTTCTTGTAAACCACCTTGAGCAGGTAACTTTAATTCTTTTTTTTTTCTTTCAGGTTAATTTTTGAATTTATTATAACTTGTTCTTGTCCTGATGTAGCTTAGTGGGCGGTAAACTAACCAATCAATCAATTAATTTGTATACATTTGTACATGAAGTGTATCTGAACACTTCCAAATTAATTTTTTTGTCCATAATAGTTAAACAATCATAACACTTTGCAAAAGGTAAGAACAAATCATTGGTATGCAAAATAAAGAAAATCAATCCAAGGGTGTACATTGTAGATAAATTATTTCAAAACAGTGCAATTCAAGTATATATGAAACAAAATATAAGAAACAGAAAACAAGCTATAAGGACCCTACACTTCTATTATATCATTGAAATACATGTACAAATGAAAAACACAGAACCAGATTGAAAATTATTATATGAATGTCTTAATAAAGTATTTGAATAATTTCCATGACTTCCTACAATATGATATTTTTAATTGAATATATATCAAATAATGATAATTATTATCATTGGTCAATTATATTTCTGTATTTCAGCTAAAAGAAACCAGTGAAAGGGTTTCATCTGATGCTAAGAGCAAAGCAAAATAATTTTTGAAACTTCTGAAGTCTCACACGGTCATAACCTTCATGGTGTTCATGCTTGATGTTCTCTCGCCATTGAAAAAGCTATCCCTTGTGTTCCAAAACAGAGAGTGTACTTTGTCATCTCTACACAGTTCACTTGCAGCTACAATTGAAGTTCTAAGGAAGTACAAAACAAGGTAAACTGCTGCATTTGAGAATTAAATCTCTTATTTACTCAAGGTACTTTCCTCTGATATCATGGGTATGCCTGTTTAATTATACTCCCTATACATGCTTTACATATATGCTTTTTGTCTCGCCCGCGACGAAAGTCGCGGAAAGCAAACATGTGCGTACAAAGTATGGCGGCAGCGGCAACAGCATAAACTTTCATGTTAAGTTTTTGTGATTAGGTCACTTTCTCAGTAACTATAAGTGGTAGGTCAATGATATTTGGTATATAGGTTGGTCTTGAGTAGTACATGACAGTCTGCTATATGGCTTTTGTCTGTGACCTCAATTTCACGGTCCAATGAACATGTTGAGTTTTTGTGCTTAGTTTAGTTTCTCAGTAACTGTAAATGGTAGGTCAATGGTATTTGGTATGTAGGTTGGTCTTAGGTTGTACATGACAGTATGTCATATGGCTTTTGTACTTGATCTCAATTTCACGGTCTAGTGAGCATGTTAAGTTTTTGTGATTAGGTCATTTTCTCAGTAACTATAAGTGGTAGGTGAATGATATTTGGAATATAGGTTGGTTTTGAGTAGTACATGGGAGTCTGCTATATGGCTTTTTTCTGTGACCTCAATTTCACGGTCCAATGAACATGTTAAGTTTTTTGTGCTTAGTTTAGTTTCTCAGTAACTATAAGTGGTGGGTCAATGATATATGGTATGTAGGTTGGTCTTGGGTAGTATATGACAGTCTGTCATATGGCTTTTGTCCTTGACCTCAATTTCACGGTCTAGTGAGCATGTTAAGTTTTTGTGATTACCGGTAGATCATTTTCTCAGTAACTATAAGTGGTAGGTCAATGATATTTGGTTTATATGTTGGTCTT
The DNA here is from genome assembly GCA_002080025.1 of Modiolus philippinarum. NCBI lineage: Eukaryota > Metazoa > Mollusca > Bivalvia > Mytilida > Modiolidae > Modiolus > Modiolus philippinarum. The sequence goes on from MJUU01043273.1 coordinate 46,326, forward strand.
GCATAGTACATGACAGTCTGCTGTATGGCTTTTGTCTGTGACCTCAATTTTATGGTCCAGTGATCATGTTAAGTTTCCTAGTATCTATTAATGTAAGTCCAATAATATTTGGCATGTGGGTTTGTCTTAGATGGAAGATGACAGCCTGCTATTTAGCTTAGCCCTTGACCTCATTTTCATGGTCTAGTGAACATGTTTGGTTTTTCGGTATCTATCAGTGGTAGGTCATTAATTTTTGGAATTTTGGTTTTGGGTGTCAGATATGTGACAGTCTGCTATATTGCTTTTGTCAGTTAATCTAATTTCACAGTCTAGTGAACATGTTAAGTTTTCTGATTTAGGCAGTTTGAGTTTTCACATCAATTTTGCGATCAAGCAGGGACAGGCGAGACATCAATTTGGATCCACACTTGTTCAATATAATGTGTCTGTATGAGTGCTAGCTTGTAATGTGTTGTAATCCCACTTGTAATGTATTAATACATGACAATGTAGTTAAAAAAACAATTAAATTTTAAATGAATGCATTGGCATGTACATGCATGTTCATTGTTGATTTTTAAATATATGAAACTAGAAACAATATTCCTCTGGAACTCGAAATATAAAAAAAAAATTATGTTTATTTGTCTGCAGTGATGGCCCCATCTGCGAAAATCAAACCTGAGAGAGGTGTTCGAGTACAAAGGTGTTCAATTGACAAAATATCCAGATTTTGATAAAGCCAAATTTTTAAACAACATTATAAAAGCATTACAAGGGAGATTTGATGAATTCCAAAAAAGTGAGGCTGTTGTTAAATCCACATGTATAGCAGACTTGAAATCTTGGACACACGATTGAGATTCCCTCAAAGGTTTGCAAAACTGTTCTGCACGTTGATTGCTTGCTTGCAAGTTTTTAAAAGTTTCACAATGCTTTTGTTCTTTGTTCATTTATGTTCTCTTTACCTCTTGAAAATCGGGTCAACAAGGTAAGTAATATAGTACAGTAAGTGAGTAACTATTAAAAGCTGTTTTACTTAATTCTAATAGACAACTATTCAGATATACTACTTGTAATTCAAATATTTCCAAGAATAATTGAAATTTCCTTTGTTTTCCTTTATAATATATCTGTGTTGCAGTAATTGTTTGGTATTAAACTGACAAGAAGATATTCCTCGAATTATGCATATGCAACATTCAAATACATGTACTACACTGAGTCAGTTAAAACATCTTGGTAAATATTAAATCGAATCAGAGACATTTAAACACAGAGATTGGAAACTTGTCAGGTAATCAGTTATGACATGGATATCAACACGTTTGTAATGTATCATTAGCTGCCATATGATTTAGGAAAAAAAATATCAGTTGTCAATTTATCAATGTTGTTTACATTTGTAGACCTTGGAGACCAGGATCTGGCTGTACTACTTGCACATTATGGGCCATTGTTGAATGAAGCAAGGGTTGTAACAGAAGAGGCTGAAATGGAATGGACCATACTGAAGAAAGCTGTCCATGAGAGGTACAATTTTTATTATCAATTAGTTGGTTGTCAGTACAATATAACAGTCTCGCAACTGGCGATTGACATGTTTCACTAGATAGGATCTAGCTTTGAGTTGTTCATCTAAACTATCGGACTTGACATCTTCCTGGCTGCGATTTAACTCTGGACATATCATTTTTCACATGANGCAGGAGACGCTTACCTTGTTGACGCTCCCGGTCTCACTCCTCAAGGAGTTCATGTGAACATGTCCAAGTTGTTTCCCATAGTTGTATATGTCCAATGGATCTTGAGACTTGAATGTTGGTATACTATGCTTCCCTTTACTTTAATTAAAATCTTTTCCCATAGTTGTATATGTCCAATGGATCTTGAGACTTGAATGTTGGTATACTATGCTTCCCTTTACTTTAATTAAAATCTAAGTGTATTGATCTTTGAATATTTTATGATTGAAGATTGCTAGTTTATGTTAAATCTTTTTGATGGTGACTTCAAGATTAACAATAAAAGCGTTGTTCTATTGCTTTTTACTCAATGTATACATTGAGATTTTGTCTCATGTACATTTACTGCATATCCTTACATTTTTATACCCCCAGCGATATTGGAATCACCTTGTCCGTCCTTCCTTTGTCCGTCCGTCCGTCAGTCTATCCGTCCGTCCGTCTGTCCGTAGACATTTTTTGTCTGGAGCTTATCTCTGAAACCCTTCAATATTTCTCAATAAAATTTTGTATGCATGTTAGTTACCATAAGAACTTGTGCATCTCATATTTTCAGATTGATTCATTGATTTTTTAAAAAGTTCTGGCATTTTTTTGATTTTTGGACTTAGAATTTATACTGAAAAAATTTGTCCGAAGCTTATCTCTGAAACCCTTCTGAATACTTTTTGAAATTTCGTCAGCATGTTTATTATTATATAAACATGTGCAGCTGGTATTTTTAGATTGATTCATTAAATTTTGAAAAAGTTACGGCTACTACAATAATTTTGTAATTAAGTACCCATATGTAAAATTTTTTTCCAGAGGCAATCTCAGACCCTCTTTATAATATCTTTTTCAAATTTTGTCACAATGTGTAGTACCTTATGAACCTATGTACCTGTTATTTTCAGACTGATTCATCAAATTATGAGAAAGTAATTGCAACTTTGGTGTTTGAACTTTGTATATTTTCTAGAAAAAAGGGGGAGGTTTATCATAGTGTTCATACTTGCATTGTGTCCACACTTGTACTGTGTCCACACCTGTATTGTGTCAACACACACTTAAATTTGCACTTACAATATTGATTCAGGATTCAATGAGCGGGGGGTATAACTGGCTGCCATTCGGCGACAGCTCTAGTTCTTATATATTTCCCTTGACACTTTTGTCTATAATTAAAAAAGTGTTTGCCTTGTTCTATTTTTGTGTTCACAAATTTTTTATGCGAATTACTTTTGGAAATAATTTCATAACACTTATTTCGATATAAAACCACTTAATCATTAGCAGTCAAGAAGCGATGTTCTTGATTGTTTGCTCTATATATGTCATAATTGTTAATAAAATGATGTGTCATTTTATATTTCAGCTACCTGAAAAAGCACTAAACCGCAGACTGGGTGTTTTTGAATATCAAATTTGGAAATGAAACTCTAAACATCCTGTCAGTAATGGATCTAATTATGTCTTTAAGTCCATCTTCAGTGGAAGCAGAGAGGGGATTTTCCTACTTAAAATGTATCAAAACAAACATTCTTAGCCGAATGGGACATCATCTCTTAAATCACTGCTTAGCAATAAAACTTGAATCACCGGATGTTTCATCATTTGACCCTGAAAAAGCAGTCGTCCATTGGAACACCTCAGGCACTCGTCCAAGGCATCCGTTATCAAAACCAACCGGCATCCAAAACCATGAAAAAACTGCCAATTACGTTGAGGAAACAGATATTTCAAATGATAATGAGATGGAATCTGAGGTAGACTTGGCTTCAAATGTACAAAATGAACT
>MJUU01043274.1:22204-33914 GCA_002080025.1 Modiolus philippinarum
CCCTCTAAAAGGAGGTGGTCCCCTGCAAAATATAAAATAATTCATTAACACAAAATGCAAATCAAATATCACAGAAGGTTTTAAATAACACAAGAATATTAAACTAGATAAAGGGCTACGCAGAGCGCAGCATGATACGACTGCAGCATGTCGACCACTGAAATTGAACAAGTGTAATTTAAAGCAAATGTGGACGCAATAAAAAGCTTGACACAGTAATTAGATGCACACACAAAAAAAAAGCTTGATACAGTAATTAGATGGACACAAAATAGTGAAAATAAAGCTTACAATGAGAATAATCCATAGAAAAAATCCCATCAAAATCTGATGAAAAGATTTCACATATTTCTCATAATTGCAATTTTGGGCCCTTTGACCCCTTATACATGTAGCTAGGAAACAGTAAGAGCTAGTGTTGGGAATCGGATACAAAAATCATAATCGATTAATTGGAATAATCGGATGTACCTTCCGATTCGATTATCGATTATAATCGGATACCCTTATAATGCTTACAGAGTTTGGTTTTAACCAAGTTTGCTGTGCTGTTATATTGCATGAATTCAAACAAATATCAATTTTCACTGTCCATTTGAAAATGCCTATGTATTTATCATGTTTATTACCTATTGCTTGAGAAAAATCCTAAACAGCATGCTATATTAAGAGAACTCCACTTTTGATGAACAATTTTATTACTATAATCGTCTATTTATCACAAATTCTAGAATTATCAGACAGAAAATTTTTTATTTTCTGCAAAATTTAACTGGCATCCAATTATCGATTGTTTAAAATTATAATCGATTAATCGATTTTATGTGAAAATCGATCGATTATCGATAATAATCGATCATCGAAACATCACTAGTAAGAGCTACGCCAAATCCGTTACATGTTGCACATGTCAGTAAACAGGAATGGACTATAATCATTCTTTTTAACAGATTCAGTCATGCATAAATTGAAGTTTACATACTGCATCCGAAGCATGCATTGTTGTTGTCATCCAATATGGTTGCTAAGGGACATGTCAGTAAGCGGGAATGAACTTTAACCATTCTACCTAACCAAGTCGCTCAAGCGTAAAATGTAGGTCAGAGACAGCATCCGAAGCATGCAAGTTTGTTGTCATTCCAAAATGCATCATGCATACCAGTATGGTTGATGTTGGCCATGTCAGTAAGTGGGAATGGACTTTAACCCTTCTATCTAACAATGTCGCTCATGCGTAAAATGTAGGTCAGAGAAAGCAACCGAAGCATGCATTGTTGTTGTCATCCCAGAGTGCATCATACATACCTTTTTTTTTAGGCCTAAGAATGAACTTGCAAAATCGTAGACAAAACGATTTATATAATTAAAGCTCTATAAGAGCTGAAAGTGTTCGTATGTGTTGAAGTTTAAGGTGTCTCAGTGGTATTATTCTGCCATTTTTGTTTAATACTTGTTCATTAAGGTTTATTTGTACATGTATTTGCTTATAGGACATATGAGTAGACTTTTAGGTATTTTTTGTATTTATTAACAAGGACCCCATTGGAAATAAGTCTTTTTTTACCTTATTGGTTATCCTATGTGTTCAATATTACAATATATATACTTTTGAAACTATTCATTGCTTTACATTGTTTTATGTGTACATGATATGACTGTATGCACTTGCCTGAACAAATATTATTATTATCATATTGATTGATTAATTGATTAGTTAGAGTTTAACGTCCAATGAGCAATATTTCAGCTATATTAGGACGAGAACAAGTTAATCAATTAAAAAAATTGAGATTATCAGAAGAAAGAAATAAAGGTGGAAGGGACAACCTGGGCAACGACTTTTGACTGCCACTGGAAAATTGGAGAAATGGGTAGGGGCAGGAAATTTAGCCTTCCATACGACACCCAGTGCGTCTGCTCTCTTTAGAGAAATATAGAAGGGGTCTTTATAATGCATGGAGCGTGGCGTTTCTCGACAGTTTGGCTACAATGGTTCGCGGTCAGGCTTTCCGTATTATGACCTGACTACCCCGCATAGACAGGGCATTCCCCTATCCACCACCTGGGGACGCGCCCGGCAGCTCTGTAGCCGAAGCCCCTGAAAACCGATTCAGGTGCCGGGTATTATCATATTGATATCACTATAAAGAAATTAACATTTTGCAATTTATCTCTCTTATCATTTCAATGTTAATGGTGACCCCTAAATTTTATTTTTTATATGTAAACTATATAATGATCTCAAAACAGATAAAAAGTATGAACAAACTCTATAATAGATTATAAAAGCTATCCTTTCATATAAACATTTTCCCCATCATTTCTTGGTAAAATCCTTCAATTTTTAATTTCATTTTTTTTTGCGTTTAAATGCACGGTGACCACGAAATTTTATTATATATTTTTAAAAATAATACAATTATGTTTCTACAATGAAATTTTCACAAAATTCTATACCCTGCAGACACATTGAATAATTAACGAATTTCAAACTTAGGCGTACCACTGTGCAGTCAAAATATGATATCACAAGACTATGGAACTCATTACCAAATGAGGCTAGGATGTTATCATCATTTGGAACCTTTAAAATTTTATTTCTTCTTGCTGTTTTTCAGAAAAATGTTCATGTAGTTCTTGTAGACAATAACTGAAGCCTTGCTGCCCCAAGCGTTGTTTTAGGGATATGAATCATTAACCTTTTTAATTCTAAGGAAATGTGGAATATTGATACAACTCAATATTTTCATGCAGATGCAGAGGATATCCAAATGTTTCAGACAGATACGACCACTCTTTACGTACATTTTTAAAATGCAAATTAACATACATGCGCATCGAGTGCAAATTTGACATTTCTTCCGAAGCAATCAAATAATCAAGAATCCTCCACTCAGTCCAACTTCTCCCATTTCTGATTACAGCGGAATCACAGCTAAGACATATAAGTTAAATCCAGGTACTGGTATGTGTGCTGTTTGTCTCAAATCAAAACATATCGAACACATGGAAAATGTAAACAAACATTCTGCATCCTCGAGCGGCTGATCAAGATTGACACATGGAATATTATATTCGGGTTTGTACCGCTGCATGAAGATCAGGCATTTGACGTATCAAAACATCATGAAAATTTTTAAAATGTGCAACAACTTTCATAAAGAAACCATTTTGACATCTTCGGAGATTATCCTGAATTTTTTTTTCATTTTTTCATATTCCTACGCGTGAAACAAATAGGCCCTATTTTCGTTTTAATAATGTACTTGATAATCGTTTAATTTCTTAATGCAGGAAATATAATAAGTTTAATAACAGAGAAGTAGTAATTGAAATTGGTTTGGATGTATTATAAACGTCTCGTACTGTATACTCAAGCCAATTCCACACCTCCTCTTTAAGTTTCAATCCGCCATCACTTTAAGCCTTTAAGCACCTCGATTCCTTCTTAAGCTGTGTTCAAACATTTTTACCATTTCAGGACAATAGTATGTAACGTTCTACCAGATTATTCAATAAGTTTACTGTATTATTTACAATTTTATAAGTAGACTTCTAACCTGTTTAAAAGTTTCCCGCCCTGCAACATCTATTTTTATCCAATTCAAGCTGAACCGGTAGGTAAAGTGTTCACACTAAAAACGTACTGTTGTATCATTCTCCAAAAGAAGATCATGTTTTTCATCATTAAATATCAAAAGCTTTGGGATTAATTTTTCCATAGCTAGATTTTTTATACCTGTAGTCTTTTAGTACTTTTACTCGATATTTCCAAATATCCAAAATAAACACTTTTAACATTGTCTTTTTGACACACTCCCATGAGAAGAGAACCTATTGTTGTGGTTATCTCTTTTGTCATTATAATTTAAAAACAATACCCAACTTGATTTACCTGGTGGGTCGTCTCGAAATGGTTATTTTTATGCTACATAAAGGAAATTGTACAATGAATTAAAAAAAATGAGATTATGGATTAAGACTCATGAAGAGTCATATTTTCAAATTCAACATTATAATTACTCATTGGGAAATCCACTTATTGCGTGAATTTTTATGGTGAACTTTTTTTTTATAACTCGGTTATTCAAATTCAAAGAACATTGAAATATGGCGAATGATCTAGATATTGCACTGCTTGGGAAGTTAATTTCTTTATTAGTGTTGGGAATAATAGTCTGAATCGCAAGGGAGGTATGTTTTTTTAAGATTTACAATACAAGTTTAGGTCCATGACAACTTAAGGATGGTCCTTCCTCAAGTTAATTATATCAAGGATTTAAAATTATTAGTTTTATTTATAAGTATATGGATCATACATCATTTTAAGCAAAAAATATTGATAGGTCAGTGTGGCCATTTCTGAGATTTAAACGCTAGAAATTTTGGCGGGAAACCAAACTTCTCTAGACTTTTTATTCAATTTGCATTAAAGTAATCAACCTTTGAAATGAGATGAAGGCATATCAAGAATTTCATCAAATTTTTTCAGATGTCTATTGAAGATGTATGCTATCATATTTTGAAAAGAAAAGTGGGGGTCAGTGTGCAAAATTTTCTGATGCATCATAATGGATAAAGTAAGAGAATTCCGAAAGTCAGAGACAGTTTCAAAAACCTGAAGAGTGACCATCCTTAAATAGTATTTGAAAACACTGCATACAGTCCGATAGGAAACAATTTTTATTTCCGACATGAAACCATGTTGAAAAGTGCAAATGGAAAATTGAAAGATCAGATATGACTTCGCACTTTTAAAAAAGTGAAAAATGAAAAAATCTGATATAAACCTTAAATCAAGGACGTATAATGAGAAGGATAAGCATCTCATAATATATGGGAAAAATATCGTGGGATGTGAGATTTTGTCAATTTTGGGACACTATCTTCTAAAACATTAAACAACATAAATAAAATAATGATGGTTACAAAAATTGTTCTGGCAGTGCAGTAGATGTCACACTTTACGAAAATATCAATTTTGAGAAATTCTGTGAACTACTTTTAAAGCCTTTAGGTGCAAATTGTGGTGAATTTTTTACCGATGTAAACCGGAAGTGACAAAAAAAAACAAATAAATATGTAATGATTACAAATTTCAGTCACGTATATTGAAGGAAGTACTTGCTATAATTAAATGAGATTTACTCTAACAACGTAAAAAAGTCTCAGCTTTCAGAAAAAACATCATTTTATTAAAATCCATTTACAAATTTTTCAGCAGTTAGCTGCAAAGTGAATGCATATCGAACGTCCCGCCACAGATTTTAAAATACAAAATGGATTGTGTACGAGTTGCATATCCTTCTCATTATAAGTCCTTGCTTAAATATGGAGTGAAAAAAAATGAAAAAACCACCCCTACCACAAATGACAAGATTTGAATTCGGCACTCTTTACATGTTTGTCGATGCCTATTGCATTAAAAAAGAAGTGCTATAAGGAACTCTTTCTGCTAANACCCCCCCCCCCCCCCCCCGTGTGCTTTTAAGTCAAGGGAGGTAACTCTTGAACTCAAAATGGGATAGTTGGATACAAATTCCCGTTTTGAGCAATTATTTTCGTACATTGTAGATACACATACATTACATCACTTTTATGACCTTATACTAAACCAAAAAGTCAGAGATACAAAATACGTGTGCACACTTATTAAAAATCAAGATGGCGGCCAACCGGCTTTGTCACTTGAATTTCTACAAATACTATGTCTGAGTGGCTACCTTGGACCTCTCATATAACCTCTACCACGAGGTGGGCCGTTGTAAGGACCTCTGTGAGATCTAAAATCTCTATCTCCATTCTCTCTGTGCCCATGATCATGATCATTTTGTTCGTCGTCGCCCATCGCCTGTCTAGTCGCGTCTCGGGTAAAACTGGTTTCTGCCTCCATGTGCGGGACCAGTATAACGCTTACTTCACTCATGTATTCCGATGGAGCTGCATTTAATGGCATATCTAACAGTTTAATGTTATTTTGTCATTTCCACAAGCTTTAGACATGTTGTAAAACAAAAACCCAGGATTCCAGAAATCTTAAGAAAATATTGGGTCACCGATCTTGTTTCCATGGAGATCGTGGTCAAACATATATCATTTTTGCGTCTTTCCAAGAAAAATCAAGTTCTAGCTTGAAAAAAAATGAAAAAAATGAAAGCAACTGAAAAATAAAGTCAAGGTTTTAAAGATTTACAGAAAAATAAATTTGACATGACGAAGTATGTTCTAGTTCTCTAAATCACTGAATATGTAGCACTATTAACGCTGGGACGGTAGCAAAGGCATAAAATGTGCCATTACATATTCAAATTTACAATATTTTCAAAACTTCTCATATTGTCCATTTTATGAAATTTTAATAATATGCTACTCAGAAATTTCAAAAACTGTCTAGATCACCGAGTCCGTTTCCGAGGCCAAATCTCCCATAGGCTACCCCTAAAAAGTTCGCCAAACTGGAAGGAACAAATTACATTTTTTCGAAAACAATGGGAATTACTTTGTGAAGTTACATTTTTTCAACGTCATATTCCCGGAAAACATTGATTTCCTTTGCGTCTTGCATTATATCCCCTGAGACCATTGAATATGCCCTTAACAAGATCCCGATCTTTACCCAAAACAGTGACAAGCAGCTAGGACGTCAAAATACAAGTCCTTGCAAGCAGAAAAAGCAGGTTTTTAAGAGTATGATCAATTGTGTGTTTCTAACATTGTAAAGCTTTAAAATGAAACAAGTAAGCAATTAAAAAACGTCATTTTGTTTGTGAAGAAATTTATTCTCTTATGTTAGAAATTCATTTTTTTAATGTAGAAAAATCAATTTATAATTTTAGAAATTCATTTTTTAATATAAAAAAATTCTAGTATTAGAAATTGATTTATTAATCGTTAAAAAGGATGTTATTTCATATGTCAAGAAATCATTAATTGATATTAATTAAAAGTCTTTTTCTGATATTAAAAAACTATCTTTAATATCAGAAAATGATTTTTTAATATTGGAAAAAGATATTTTAATATTGGAAAATGATTTTTTAATATTGGAAAATGATATTTTAATATTGGAAAATGATTTTTTACTATTACGAAATGAATTTCTAAAATAAGTAAAACATTTTTGAATATTAGAAATTCATTTCTTAATCAAATCATTTCCTAATATTAGATATTCAATTTCTAATAGAACTAGAAGCTTTCAAGAGCCTGTATGGCTCACCTGATCCATGGCTGACATAAACTGAAGCCCAAATTACCTCAATGTTAAACTGTCTCATTTCCTAGAAGTTTCTAAGCAGAAGATCTTTGAACGTGTTTTCCCCATAGGGTCCAATGTTAAACTATGTTTCCTGCTGCCAGCCATCTTGGATGAGGTGCAGACCACTAACGCCTCTCGTGACCGAGTTTGATTCCAACTGACTAAGTAGTTTCAGAGAAGAAGGTATTTGAATGTGTTTCCCCATAAGGTCCAATGTTAAACTATGTCCCCCGATGGCGGCCATCTTGGAATACTGGTAGATGCAGACTTACCAGACACCTTCAATGCGGACCAACTATGGACAGTTGTCACCAAGAATGGTTCCAATTTGACAAGAAGTTCAGTGGTTTCCATGGTAATTTAAAGCTCCACTGTCTATTACAACCCACTCAAAAAAAAATTTGGGCAGGGATTCCCCTAATAATCCAGGTACTAGTAATACATATTGCTAAAATCAAAACATTTCAAATCCCTCTTTCAGAATCAAAATTCGATTGGGGCTCCCCTTATATTGTAGTTTATACATATTTCCGAAATTGTGAAGAAAAATATGTAGCAGAATACATTTTTTCAAAGATTCAGTGTTCTGGTCTGGTTTCCATGGCAACTGAAAGCTCCACTATCCATTACAACCCACTTCAGACCACCATTAAAAAAATTGTGCAGGGGTTCCCCTTATAATCCAAGTAATATGTATTGCTGAAATCAAAACATTCCAAGTCCCCCTTTCAAAAACAAAGTGGCAGAGGTTCCCCTTATAATCAAGTTTATACATATTTCTGGAATTGTGAAGAAAAATATGTAGCAGAATACATTTTTTCAAAGATTCAGTGTTCTGGCTCGGTTTCCATGGAAACTGAAAACTCCACCATCCAGTACAACCCATTTTAGAGCACCATTAAAAAAAAATTTGACATGGGTTCCCCTTATTATCTAGGCAATTCATATTGCTAAAAATCATTAATCTTTGAGTTTCAGGAAATTTACAAAAAATCAAAATACACAAATGTATCTTTTTTCATCTAAAGATTTTATTCGAAATGGACATTGCAGAAGACTTTAGAAATATTGAATACTTCTTCAAATTAAATTTATTACCTCCCTTTTTTAATTTTGCCTTTTCATTATATCTTATTTTTAAGTTAATGACACCCAAAAAACTGTGTTGGTGTACTATTGTCTTCATGTTTTATGTACTTCATTGTAAGGGTACTCGTCTTGATAAGTTGGACCTTTTTCTAGTTTGATTTTTACTGTGAGTCTTTTTGTGTATTTATTTATTTATTTATTTTATACCACACATATAGGGGGAGGGTTTGGATCCAAGAAAACGAGTTTAACCCCACCGCAATTTTTGCGCCTGTCCCAAGTCAGGAATATGTTGGTCATTGGCTTGTCCTTGTCTTCTTATAAAATTTTAGTTAAAAGTTAAAATTTGGGTTATTGGATGTGGTTTGTTTCCATTGATTTATTCACTTTTTTACCTTTTCGGGCCATTTAGGGCTTACTATATATTTTGAAAAAAAAAATCGGAAAAAGGGCAATAACCCCAAAACGGGTGATCAGATTTTCTTCAAAATCGCAGAGTAGGTAGATCTTGTCATGCTGATTACATTTACTCCTGTCAGATTTTTTATATCTGTAACGATCATTTTTGAGGTATTTGCCCAAAACAGCAATTTACCCCCTATGTACTATTTTTAGTAACGACAGCCATGTTGTCTGGTCCTCGGACTCATCGTACACAATTTTGTAACAGGATACCCTGGTAATGATTCAGGCCAAGTGTTGGTTATAATTGGCTCAGCGGTTTCAGAGGAGAAGATTTTTTAATAAGTTTACGACGGACGGACGGACGGACGACGGATGCCAAGTGATGGCAATAGCTCACCTGACCCTTCGTCAGGTGAGCTCAAAATGAATTTTTAATGTTAAAAAATATATTTTCTATTTTAATATTAGAAATTCAATTTCTAATGTGAAAAAAAATTCTTGCATTAGAAAATGATTATTTTAATATTAAAAATCAATTTCTATCATTAAAAAAGATTTTCAAACTGCACTAAAAGCATTTGGTTTGCTAACAATAGACAACTTAATCATTAAATACATTTCAATTCTAACGAAATTAGTGTACTGTCACAGTAATCAATGACCAAGTAATATAATATGAAAGTGTTATGAACTGTGTTCAGCATGAACGACACTTACCGTGTTGGATTGTTTAACGAATCTGTTTCATTGTATTTATGGCGGATTTCCCAGATGATTAACATTTTAGAAGGAGTTTTATATGTGTTACTAGAGGAATATTGGTATGTTTATTGAAGAATTGCAAATAAAATATGTTAATCATCCGGGAAATCCGCCATAAATGCCAAAACCGAAGAGCTGACCAAATGATATTTTTTTGAAAAGGCTTATTGCAACTCCCTAACAATGTCCAGTAGAAATAAGCCAAGGTGGTCCAAAGTCCAGTTTTCAAGTTATGGTATCCTGTGTGAAAGAATTTTCGAAATTTTTGTAAGGGTCATGGGATAATATACTACAAGTCAAAATAAAGGTATTACATGTTACAGCTGCCATGTATCAGCTGCTGTGTATTGCCCACTGCTACAAACCCCATGGAAGGGTTGGCCATACATTCAATAAAATATGTCCGTCTTGCAGTGTTTACCGTGCAAACCGAAGTAATTTACACTTGTTCAGATTTCAGTGGTCGACAGCTGCTGTGGTATCATCGGCTGCGCTCGGCGTAGTATACAACGAGATGAGTCCCATTGAAATCAGATGAAAAACTAGAAAAAATAGGTAATATGAATGTTTGCAATTTTAGCCCCGTTCAGCCCTCAGTTTTCAATTATGAATTTGGCGTTAAAAATGTGAAAATGATATTTATAACATTAACAAAGTCACGGGCACCAATATTACAACTCATAACATTTTGTTATGAAAGGAAATCGTGATGTTAATATCCTGTTATGAGTGATGATATGGAAGTCACCGCTTCGAAATGCAAGTACCAACATTTACTATCATATTACCCGTAAAGTACTTTTGTTTTTAAAACCCGGAGAATGTTGTTCGATCGCTATTAAGTCAAGGATGATATACATACAAAAATCTTTTTCACCGGTAAACGATAACGTATTGTTTGCTGAAATACTGTTTTTGTAGGGTTGAACTTGTTCAATTTTTGACCAACCGTCCGGAATTTGCCCTTTTTCGAAATCAGCAATATTTAATACATATATTGTTAGTATTTAAAATTTGCCTTGATATGTTCTTTTGACACTAAAAAGATAAAAGTTTACTAGTATAGGAAATTTTAGATTATGTGAATCGTTATGAGTTATCAGGTTATGAGTTGTGGGATGTTTTATGAGTAATGTGACTGAAGGACACAGTAAAATCGCCACCTCAGAAAATGTCTCTCAAGTTATGAATACTACTATCATTGTGTTACACGGGAAGTATTATTTCTTACCATGAATAATTCCAACAAATCACAGTATAAGTACATTTATTAATATGAAAACAGCCAATCAAAGATTGCGATCCCCCGCTCCCCCTTTTTGGACCCCCTCCACTTGTAAAAAAAGACAAGGGTTTTTGAAACTAAATTAATCATTGTAACTGTAATACACCAAAAAGATATGGTTGCTAGGTAGAATTCCCAAAAATAATAGGTCTTTGAGAGTTTCAGGAACTAAAACTAAAAATTAGAATCAAAGATTGTTGCAACCTGGCTGTTGATAATCATCATTTTTACTATAAGGAATTGAAAGAGATATGGTTGCTATGTAGAATTCTAAAAAATAATGGGTCTTTGAGAGTTTCAGGAACTTTACCAAAATTAGAATCAAAGATTTTTGCAACCTCACTGTTGAAAATCATCATTTTTACTGTAAGGAATTGAAAGAGATATGGTTGCTAGGTAGAATTCCAAAAAATTATGAGTCTTTGAGAGTTTTAGGAAATTTACCAAACTTAGAATCAAAAATTTTTGCAATCTAACTATGGAAATGATCACTGATACTATAAGGCATCAAAAAGATATGGTTGCTAGGTAAAATTCCAAAAAGTAGTTTGTCTTTGAGAGTTTCAGCTAATTTACCAAAATTAGAATCAGTCTTTTGCACTCTGATTATTGAAAATGATCTTCACTACTGTAAGGAATTGAAAAAGATATGATTGCTAGGTTGAATTCAAAAAAAAAAAACAGTAGGTCTTTGAGAGTTTCAGGAAATATACCAAAATTAGAATCAAAGATTTTTGAAGTCTGGTTATTAAAAATCATAATTGAAACTGTAAGGAATAAAAAAGATATGGTTGCTAGGTAAAATTCCAAAAAGTAGTTGGTCTTTGAGAGTTTCAGGAAATTTACCAAAATTAGAATAAAAGTTTTTTGCAATCTGACCATTGAAAATGATTATTAAATCTAAAAGGCAT
>MJUU01043274.1:44484-60005 GCA_002080025.1 Modiolus philippinarum
ACACTTGAATGACTTTAGATTGATAATTTGCAATAAGGTTTGTTATAATTACTCGACACATATTTGTTGGACAGTGGCTACAGTACAGCCAGAGACTTACCCTGATAAATCACTGTGATAGACGTATCACTCTGCTTAGTGAAATGTGTACATTTTATTTATTTCCTGTTTGAGGTATCAACATGCTTTCTTTTGCATTTAAAGTGATGCAATCTACTACTTGACATGCAGAAGAATTGTATGGATAGATCAATCAGGAAGAAAGGTATATTTATTTGAAAATTTGTTGTGATATGTCTATCACAGTGATTTATCATGGTAAGTTGCTGGCTGTAGTGTATTTGTACATAAGAAGAGGAAAACTCATATTTGATAATAAAGAAATTCCGTTACTTTAAAGTATTATGTGTGGTGGAATTAGATTTATCAAATTTGTTGTTGGGGCATCTGTGTCTAATTTAATCACTTTCTAGTTTTGTATAAAAACTAATGTTGTAATTACAGGTAGTCAAATTATCCAGTGAAACATTTAACTACACAGACATAGACAGGTTAAAATCTAGGACAAAACAAAGTATATTACAGAAAGTACCTTCAGTAGGAAAAAGATTTCACAGAATAGGATTACCACCAAAGGTTTGTAAAAGTATAACTCCAGGTACCAATCTTGTCATTAAATAACCATTAGTCAAATGTGACCTTTTCTGATTGCAAAAAATACCATTGCCAAGTATGAGTAGCAATATTGACCCAGCATCCACCAGTTTGCATTAAAATTTTTCATGTACATGATGATTAAAAATAAAAATCTGAGAAGTGTTATCCAAATCCAAGATCTTAATAATGAATTCTTAATTTTCATTAAAAAGAAACTTTGGGAGAATTTAGAAAAACTGAAGACAGTACCAAAAAAACTGTGAGCAGCTGGATGGATTTCTAAAGCATTAAGAAAAATGTGTTCAAGGGTAGAATGCACATGGAATTCAGGGATAACACCAACAGATTTTATGTTGAGATGAATGTGTTTGTTTTATATTTTACCACCCAACACATACATTTTAATTCCTTGGCATTCTGCTCCCTGGAGACATTTTTTTAGAATATCCGTAATGATTAGAGTGAGCATGGTAAGGGTAAAATGTTGCTGTGACTTCTTGTTGTTAAGGCAGACAAATTTTTGAACTTGTTTCAAAATGATCCATAGCAAGGGGAATTTATAAATTTTATGATTGAGGGTTGCAAAAAATGTTTTCATGCAATTGATTATAAGGTTACATTTGTATTTACCTTGAATTCACTTTGTCTTTATTTGACCACATTTTTAATGTTAAAATTTCACTTACCTTTATCTAGATGGTATGTGTTTTAATATATTGGAATTAATGCTGTACGAAAATAAATTACATGACGTATCACTAGAGCTATACAAATGAAATATCATCTTTTTCAGACTGGTTCATTTCAATTATTTGTTAACGGATATAAAGATGCAGATTACTGGTTACGTAAATTTGACCATGAAGATCTCCCAATATCCACAGCAACTAGATTGCAGCATTTATTTGAGAGACTTGTAGTTTTAGATTATATAATAAGAAATACAGGTATGTTAAGTGAAACTCCACTACTCTACAAGCATTTATAAATATGAAATATGGAAATAAAAAATTTTGGACAGGTGCATAAAACATCGGCTTGAACAAAAGATTAACTGTTTACAAAAAATTTAGAATATTTGAGTATAAAATTGTTAAAACAGACACCTTGAAACTTTATCCAAGATAAATAATTATCTGAGCTGATAATTTTATTTTCAGGCTTTTTAAGGCAGGGTCTCTGCCTTCTAGCTGTTGTGTAAAGCCATCTTGAAACTATAGAAATATATGTTGTGCAATGGCCATAAATTAAATAAACAAAGTAAAAATGGTAAGGTAGGCCACAATTATATAATTGTGGCCTACCTTACCATTTTTACTTTGTTCATCTTGAAACTAGTCTGTTTCATCCAGACTCTTACATTTAGGAGACTCCTTTATATGAAAAGAGCCCGTATGATCCAGACAATCGTCAAAAAATGCGTACGGCTTACCAGTTATTCATACGAAGGAACAAAAAATAATCCATTCATTTGGCGATACAGTGTCCATTTCATGATCAACTACATGGTTTTAAGTGTGTATTGAATTTATTTTATATCTTTTGAAATATGCAATGTTTTTTTAATCTCAGAGGACTTTAATTGACATTTGAAATTCACGATTCGGTTGATTCATAAAAATTTCCAGCGGCGCACTGTGATTTTACAAGTTTTTATGAATGAATACAAAGTAACTTCTACTTTCGCTGTTGTAACTCGTAAAAATGTGTGTATTTCTCAATATACATGTATATGACTTTGAACCTTTTAATGGTTACACTGACATCTTCTTTACTTAAAAAAGGACCAACCGACAATTCGTAGCTTGTTTTCTTTTTTTGTTTTGTTTATTAATGTCCCGACAGGTGGCGCGTTGTTTTATCTATTAATGGCCATACTTAATTACGCCTGCATGACAAAGGCCGTTGTAAATAAGGGTCAAATAAGTTTCAAAATAATCCGAAATTACAACAAATGTTCTATATGGAATACTTCCAATACAAGTAAATTTAAGAATAATTCAATTATGTCAACAATGAAGCACGGAAGGTTCAAACTTTATCTCCGACGGTGTTCCTAATTACAAGCGTAATCAAGTACAACACTTGTACTGGATCATGAAGGTCCCAAACTGTCACGGAGTATGATTTGTTACAACAGGGTGAAGCGCTCGCTTGCTGAATTTTCATCACTTGCTGTGATTCCTTCTTTTGTAGTAATTCATTTTTCATGTTGTGTTGAAACAGGGGTGAAATCTGTAAGTATACTGCGCCAAGAACATGTTCACGAAGGCAAGACGTTGTCATCCGTCATGTCCAAAGTTAAATCTTAGTCAGGTATAAGAAAACGCTCCATGCTAGATCACGAAAGTCAGATGTAAAAACGTCAGTTGAAAACTCATGAGGGGCCTGATAAAATTATACATATTATTATACGACCGCAAAAATTTTTGCGGTCGTATATTGGTATGGTGCTGTCGTCGTCTGTAGACACTTTAGTTTTTGGTCAATAACTTTAGTTCCAGTAGATCAATCCTTATGAAATTTTAACATAATGTTCTTTGGTACAAAAGGAAGGCTTGGCTTAGTTTTGGTCATTGTGGCCCCACCCGTTTTTAAAAAAGGGGCCAAAAAAGGTTAAATTGGGTGTTTTCACATGTTTGTCTGTAGAATCTTTATTATTAATCGGATTTTGATGGGGTTTCTTTCAGTGTGCTCCTGAGGAAATTTCCAATCTGGATTATGCCAACGGATTTCACGTAACATGTACCGCTCACGAGATAAATGGGGCCCAACAGGGGCAAATCTCCAAAAAAATAAATTTTTTATTTTAAGTCCGATTTTGATGCAGTTTTTTTTTAATGGATTCCTTGTGAAAAATTAATATGGCGCTCAGCTATTAGATTTTTGATAACTTGTTTCCTTTCCCAGCTATGAGGGGCCGAAAGGGGCCAAAATTGCGAATTTGCAGATTATGTAGAATTTATATTTTTCCTTCATCGGATTTTTATAAAAAAAATCTAAATTTTATGTAAAAAAAAAAATCATATTTTTTCTAGTTCAGGAGAAAGAGTTTGTGGCAAAGGTGCCCTTTTCTTGAATCTTTCCAGATACACTGCTGAATGCTTATGTCTTTTTAGCTCACCTGGCTATGCCAGGGTGAGCTTTTGCGATCACTTTGCGTCTGTCGTCCATCCGTAAACTTTTCATTCAAAGATCTCCTCCTCTGAAACCACTGGGCCAATTGAAACCAAACTTGGCCACAATAGTCCTTGGGTGGTCCCNCTTGTTTCAAAATGATCTGTTACCAAGGGAATTTATATATTTAAGAGGGAGGGTTGCAAAAAATGTTTTCATGCAATTGATTATAAGGTTACATTTGTATTTACCTTGAATTCACTTTGTCTTTATTTGACCACATTTTTAATGTTAAAATTTCACTTATCTTCACCTAGATGGTATGTGTTTTAATATATTGGAATTAATGCTGTACGAAAATAAATTACATGACGTATCACTGAGCTATATAAATGAAATAAAATCTTTTTCAGACTGGTTCATTTCAATTATTTGTTAATGGATATAAAGATGCAGATTACTGGTTACGTAAATTTGACCATGAAGATCTCCCGATATCCACAGCAACTAGATTGCAGCATTTATTTGAGAGACTTGTAGTTTTAGATTATATAATAAGAAATACAGGTATGATAAGTGAAACTCCACTACTCTACAAGCATTAATAATAAAATTATTAAATAAGGGTCAAATAAGTTTCAAAATAAGCCGAAATTACAACAAATGTTCTATATGGAATACTTCCAATACAAGTAAATTTAAGAATAATTCAATTATGTCAACAATGAAGCACGGAAGGTTTAAACTTTATCTCCGACAGCGTTCCTAATCACAAGCATAATCAAGTACAACACTTGTACTGGATCATGAAGGTCCCAAACTGTCACGGAGTCTGATTTGTTACAACAGGGGGAAGCACTCGCTTGCTGAATTTTCATCACTTGCTGTGATTCCTTCTTTTGTAGTAATTCATTTTTCACGTTGTGTTGAAACAGGGGTGAAATCTGTTAGTATACTGCGCCAAGAATATGTTCACGAAGGCAAGACGTTGTCATCCGTCATGTCCAAAGTTAAATCGTTGTCAGGTATAAGAAAAAGCTCCATGCTAGATCACGAAAGTCAGATGTAAAAACGTCAGTTAAAAACTCATGAGGGGCCTGATAGAATTATACATATTATTTCATAGTAGATCTAGTTCTAGATCTACATTCTGACACCAAGATGGATAACTGTTTAATCATCACTGTATAGCACTTGATTTATTGTGATCTAAATTTGGGGAAAATTTTTACATGCGCATCCAAAAAGTGGCAGAATAATCGGTGTTTTGATGGTGACAGGAAACTTTGGAAGTAGAAGTAGAAGTTATAACCTTTAAAAGATTATAAGTGGCTACAAGCATTTCGGCATCCAGTGCTTTGCTCCAACAGAAAAAAAACTGATGTGCATGTAGATAAAAAATACAAATATGGAATGCTCTAACGGAGATCCATCATAAGAAGAAGTCTGCAACCCATTCAATATGTTTTGGAAGGTGTTGTCCCCAGATAAGGCCACAGAGACTTGCTACGGCCAAAAAAAAAAAACGTTTGATAGTAAAAAGTGTTTTTTTAGGCTGGGAGCAAGTCCCACTCCCTGTGATAAGGCCGTTATCAGTAAAATCCCTAAAGGTGGTTCCTTCAGATCTCGTTCTTGTGAATATCAATGTAATCATGTAATCATGAAAACAAGTAATTGTTTTAATCACAGTCAAATAGTCATCAAAGTGATAACATGACAAAATTAGAAATATCAACATTAATCAAGCCACCGAGTGTAACACTTGTTTGGAATACTTACAAGTACCAACAAAGAGGAACAAGGCAATAGAATGTAAATAGAGTGTACTAAATCGCCAACAACCCATACAAAATTGAAAAGACAACCCAAACCAGGAAGGAAAACTTTGGATTTAAATTCTTGAAAAAATTACATGCCAAGATTTCAGCAAAACAGTAATAATTACAGGACTTCTGTGAATATCCAGGAACCTGCCTTTACAGCATTCCATGCTTTGATTTAATCAATACGCAGGGGTAGATCTTTGAGTTCAGATGGAGGGCACTCTGGAAAATTTGGAACAAAATTTTTTACTTTTTTTTTTATAAAAAAAATCTAAATTTTATATAAAAAAAAAATCATATATTTTTCTAGTTCAGGAGAAAGAGTTTGTGGCAAAGGTGTCCTTTTCTTGAATCTTTCCAGATACACTGCTGAATGCTTTATGTCTTTTTTTTGTTTACAGATAGAGGAAATGATAATTGGTTAATCAAATATGACCCAGTATCATCTAGAGGCACCTCAGGGGCAGAAAGTGAGGTTTGTATAATTAACCCAGTGTCATCTAGAGGCACCTCAGGGGCAGAATATATGAATCTATCACCAGTGAAAGAGCAAGATAGAGAAATTGAAGATACAATTCCAAGATTTCAATATTTCTCTAACGGCTAGACAAGTCGGAGAACCATTGAAATCTTACCTGAGGGTGTCTTGAATTTCTAAATCTTGCATTTTCAACTGTGTTTGATCAATTTTCTCAAATTCATTATCGAGAACTCTGACTTATTCACCACCAAGCCGTACTTTACATCCGATGTCCTAAGTGACGTCAATGACATAAAAATATTCGCGAGGTCATTTTCTGTCTTGTACCAGGGGATACTAATTAATAAAGCTGATTAAATTAAGAAGGTATTAAATTGATTAAATTATCCCAAATATTGCAAAGATGACGAACAGTAATACATTATTTATACTTTGTCAGGATGATATCAATATTGTATATAAGTGCCCGCTGTGTTCTGATGCATTTCAGTAATTACTTCGTAGAACCTTTTGTGTGTGATAAAATAAAAGTTCTCTACTTGTCTGTATATTTTCTAAGTTTAGGTTCAAGCATTTAGACTTCCAAGCCATGTCATTACCAAATTTTTCTTAGAAAAAACATAATCCTTTAGAAATATGTCAAGATATAAACCTGTAACAAGAATTAAATAATAGCAAGTTCAGTACACTGGCTAGGTTGGCCAACAGACATAATAGTTATACTGTTATAAGCCGTAAATCAACACTTACTCTGTCCACACACTGCATAAAAAATGTCCCAATAAGTTCTGTATAGACAACCTTTACCCTATATATATATTTTTATTATCCCCTCGCCCAACGGAGTTGGGGAGGGGATATAGTATCTCGCCCGTCCGTTTGTCCCACCTCAGGTTAAAGTTTGCGTTAAGGTTCATATCTGACAAACTACATGTGGCACATCAATCATCTGAGGTCAGTGGATGTGTCTTGGATAGGGATGCTGCTTCAGATGATAATTGGGTCACTCTGACTTATATTTCGCGCTTCAGTGACTCAGGTTAAAGTTTGTGTTAAGGTTCATATCTGACAAACTACATGTGGCACATCAATCATCAATCATTGAAGGTCAGTGGATGCATCTTGGAGAGTGATGCTGCTTCAGATGGTAATTGGGTCACTCTGACCTACATTTCATGCTTCAGTGACTCAGGTTAAAGTTTGCGTAAAGGTTCATATCTGACAAACTACATGTGGTACATCAATCATCTGAGGTCAGTGGATATGTCTTGGAGAGTGATGCTGCTTCAGATGATAATTGGGTCACTCTTACCTACATTTCGTGCTTCAGTGACTCAGGTTAAAGTTTGTGTTAAGGTTCATATCTGACGAACTACATTTGGCACATCAATCATCTTAGGTCAGTGGATGCGTCTTGGAGAGTGATGCTGCTTCAGATGATAATTTGGTCACTCTTGCCTACATTTTATGCTTCAATGACTCCGGTTAAAGTTTGCATTAATGTTTATATCTGAGATACTACATGTTATAAATCAATGATCTTAATGTTCAGTGGATGTACCTTCAACATTCATACATCTTGAGATTATATTAGGGTTATTATTTCTTGGCAGCGGGCGAGGGGATCAGCTGTCGTTTGCGACTGCTCCCACTTCTAGTTAAAGGAAGAAATGTATAACAATTGCTTTGCAGAAATGTTCTGCAAAAAAGTCTTTAGACGTCCACAACATTTACAAACAAGTGCCGTTGCTGTCCTGCAGGTGGTTGAAAAAAATCAGGGAAGGCAGGGATGATGATCTAGGATATTTTTCATTATGACCTAAACAAAACCAAAAAAAAAAATGACATGACAGAAACACAAAATATATCAAGTCAAATATTTTTTCTCGTATCTTTTAAGGATGGAGATTGGAGTCTTGTAGATAATCCAGATATTAATGTTGCTGCAATAGATAATGGATTAGCTTTTCCATTCAAACATCCTGATGAATGGAGAGCTTGTAAGTATAGTGGATTAGCTCTTTACTTCAAACATCCAAATGAATGTAGAATGGTTTCACTTTCAAATTCATTGCCATAATGTAGCTTTCATTTTGAATCTAGTAGTTTTAATGAAAGTTTTTCATATTTTTCCTGTTAAAATGTAGAAATGGGTTTTAAGTTCAGTTATTTCACTGCAAAGAGACTTTGTACGACAAATATAATAAACTAATCTTAATTTTTAAAATTCATTCTTAGCATTTTAAAACAAATTGAAACTGCAAGACCTTTGCAAAGTGATTCCGTTATGGAATTATGGATTGTTATGTACAAATAATCTTTTCCTGGACACAGGTTCAGATTATTAAGATTTTGATACAAATGAGTCTCACTGCATATTTTTGTGTAGACAGGGTTTCTGTTATGTCATGGTTTGTCTTAGACATTTTTCTCTGTTGTAACATTTTTGACATAATTCAATGTCAGCTGTGAAAAATATAAGAAAAAGCTATACAGAGCTACAGAGCAAGATTTTAACATACCATTAGAAAAATATGTTTTCATATATTAAGTTTCTATAAAGCAAATGTCCTTTTGACATATAGCCTCAAACATAATATTTAATGGCATTATAAATGAAGCCAGTAAGATATCTTATCTTGTCCATTTGCATTGTGATGATCTGAGAGTAGCTATAGTTTCTTATGTCAGCTCAAACAATGGAGAGGTCATACAGATTTTCGTACTGAAAATACATGTATATTAAGTTAATAAATGTAAATTTCTTGGTTCTCAGACCCTCCATCATCTCCATGGAGGATGTGTCTTTGGTATTTTTGTTACTGAACCACCTAAAAAAAACCTTGCTGTATCATTAATATTTTTTTGTCAATATTTGGGTACAATTAAATTCCTTCCACCCCTATCATTTTAATTGAAAAATTGAGGACCAAGAAATCATTTTTAGCACAAGTCAATTTTGACCATTCCTTTTCAGATCCATACCATTGGGCATGGTTACCACAAGCAAAAATTCCATTCTCTGATGAGATAAAAGAATTAGTATTACCTCAGCTGTCAGACATGACCTTTGTAGAAGATTTAGTGGATGATTTGTTTGAACTCTTCAAGGTTTGTTCATATTTAAATCTTATTCACACTCATTTGTTAGTTGCCTGAGTATATCAAGTGACCATTGCTGTTAATTTTTATGCCTCGACCATTTATGTAGAAAGGGCATGAAATATTACCCTTTTCTTTCTATAGGTCCAGTTAAAATTTGTGTTGAGGTCCATTTCTGATGAATTCTATGGATACTATGATTGACATTTCATAAATTACTCTTTATAAGTCTTGCTAACAAGTACCCTTGTCAGACACTGTAAGTGATATTTGANTTAAGGATGGAGATTGGAGTCTTGTAGATAATCCAGATATTAATGTTGCTGCAATAGATAATGGATTAGCTTTTCCATTCAAACATCCTGATGAATGGAGAGCTTGTAAGTATAGTGGATTAGCTCTTCACTTCAAACATCCAAATAAATGTAGAATGGTTTCACTTTCAAATTCATTGCCATAATGTAGCTTTCATTTTGAATCTAGTAGTTTTAATGAAAGTTCTTCATATCTTTCCTGTTAAATGTAGAAATGGGTTTTAAGTTCAGTTATTCAACTGCAAAGAGACTTTGTACGACGAATATAATAAACTAATCTTAATTCTTAAAATTCATTCTTAGCATTTTAAAACAAATTGAAACTGCAAGACCTTTGCAAAGTGATTCTGTTATGGAATTATGGATTGTTATGTACAAATAGTCTTTTCCTGGACACAGGTTCAGATTATTAAGATTTTGATACAAATGAGTCTCACTGTATATTTTTGTGTAGACAGGGTTTCTGTTATGTCATGGTTTGTCTTAGACATTTTCCTCTGTTGTAACATTTTTGACATAATTCAATGTCAGCTGTGAAAAATATAAGAAAAAGCTATATAGAGCTACAGAGCAAGATTTTAACATACCATTAGAAAAATATGTATTCACATGTTAAGTATCTATCAAGCAAATGTCCTTTTGACATATAGCCTCAAACATAATATTTAATGGCATTATACATTTTGTAAATGAAGCCAGTAAGATATTATACAGTTATTGACTGGTTCGAGGGCAACAGATGTTTTGTTAGACCCGAAGACCGAACTGTTGCACGAGGCCGATAGGCTGAGGGTAAGAGTTTGGTTTGAGGGTCTAACAAAATAGCTGTTGTCAGAGAGACCAGTCTATAACTGTTTTGTTATACCTCCATAGGAACAGCTGATGTAATCACGTGACTTCGTCAACCAATGGAATGAAGGACGGTGGGCAACAGTTCGAAAACTGTTGACTAGCAACAGTCTTTTCCTACACAAATTGATAAAAAACAGACCAAATGTTAATTATTTAATGTAATATGGCTATATAGAAAAAATATATAAAGAGGTATAACAACTTATCTTGTCCATTTGCATTGTGATGATCTGCGAGTAGCTGTAGTTTCTTATGTCAGCTCCTTAAATTAAACAATGGAGAGGTCGTACAGGTTTTCATACTGAAAATATTTTAAGGTCAAGTCGTAGTAATTGACGATGTCCTACAAATACTGATTTTTTGCACGATGATTGCTTAGCTTGAGACACATTGAAATACAAAAAGAAAAAATGGGGTACCCATGCTCGTTTTCGTTTCCCCAATGGTTTGAAAATCGTCCAGTTGGGCCTAAATTTACATTAATTATATAGGGAAAGTGGGTTTTCGACGGCTACAAAATCAGAAAAATGTCATTTTAAAGATAGTTATACGTCCTACAGTATTTCAAAAAATTAACACAATACTGCAGAAGTTCCGAGAATTATAAAAATATAAAAATTTTAGTAGGTCACCATGCTCAATTTTTCTATAAATGCATTCAAAGATACAAATTTGTGCAGAAAAATGCTAATTTCCATAACGTCAAGGATCATGTACAATAGAAAGGGACGTCACCAAAAACTTTCAAAACAAGACAACACCAGATGGTGTTTGAATTTTCGACTTGACCTTTCGTTAATAAATGTGAATTTCTTGGTTCTCAGACCCTCCATCATCTCCATGGAGGATGTGTCATTGGTATTTTTATTACTGAACCACCTAAAAAAAAACTTGCTGTGTCATTAATATTTTTTGGTCAATATTTGGGTACAATTAAATTCCTTCCACCCCTATCATTTTAATTGAAAAATTGAGGACCAAGAAATCATTTTTAGCACAAGTCAATTTTGACCATTCCTTTTCAGATCCATACCATTGGGCATGGTTACCACAAGCAAAAATTCCATTCTCTGATGAGATAAAAGAATTAGTATTACCTCAGCTGTCAGACATGACCTTTGTAGAAGATTTAGTGGATGATTTGTTTGAACTCTTCAAGGTTTGTTCATATTTAAATCTTATTCACACTCATTATACTCCTCCAAACAAAGTTTGGGGAGGGGGTATATACGAATCACCCTGTCAGTCTGTCCGTCAGTCCGTCTGTCCGTCAGTCCGTCCGTCCGTCTGTCCACGCTTTTCGTAAGCGCAACTCCTCTTAAAGCGCTTGAAGGATTTTAATGAAACTTTACACAAAGGAAGGACACTATATGGAGATGGGCATGAAGGAATATAATTATTGTCCGAAATCAGAAAGGGGAGATAATCCGACTACTTTTCGTTGATTCCCTTTTTATGAGTTACCTGGAAAGTGCAACTCCTCTTAAACCACTTGAAGGATTTTAATGAAACTTTACACAAAGGAAGGACACTATATGGAGTTGTGCATGAAGGAATATAATTATACCCCCCGCAAACAAAGTTTGGGGGTTATATAGGAATCACCCTGTCTGTCTGTCCGTCTGTCTACACTTCTCGTAAGCGCAACTTCTCTAAAACCACTGGAAGGATTTTGATGAAACTTTACACAAAGGAAGGACACTATATGGAGATGTGTATGAAGGAATATAATTAAAGTCCGAAACAGGAAGGGGAGATAATTTGACTTTGACTTTTCGTTGATTCCCTATGTATGAGTAAGCTCATAAGCGCAACTCCTCTTAAACCACTTGAAGGATTTTAATGAAACGTTACACAAAAGAGGACACTATATAGAGATGTGCATGAAGGAATATAATTATTGTCCGAAACCAGGAAGGGGAGATAATTCGACTTTGACTTTTCATTGATTCCCTATGTATGTGTTCCTTATGGGTTACCTCGTAAGCACAACTCCTCTTAAACCACTTGAAGGATTTTGATGAAACTTTACACAAAGGAAGGACACTATATGGAGATATGCATGAAGAAATATAATTATTGTCCGAAACCAGGAAGGGAAGATAATTTGACTGACTTTTCGTTGGTTCCCTTTGTATGGGTTACTGCGTAAGCGCAACTCCTCTTAAACCACTTGAATGATTTTGATGAAACTTTACACAAAGGAAGAACACTATATGTAGATGTGCATGAAGGAATATGATTATTGTTTGAAATCAGGAAGGGGAGATAATTCGACTTTCATTGATTTCTCCTGCAATTGCCTTTTTTTTCCAAGAAAAATATTTAAGCATAGATATTGTGAAGTCAACTGTTAGAGAGGCACACTTTTTTCATTGTAATCCTCTTGAAAAGTTGTTTTCAAAGTGTTGTAATGAAATTAAACTTCTCTAATGCTTATGATTTTTGTGTAAAATGTCAAATAGGCTAAAAAAAGGTGAATTTCATATTTTTCTGATTTAGACAGAGTATTTTCATTTGAACCCTTGTTCAAAGTTCTTTCTTGAAGATTATATCATTATGTCCATACTTGTATTGTGTCCACACTTGTATTGTGTCCACACTTGTACTGTGTCCACACCTGTATTGTGTCCACAGTCCACACCAACTTAAATTTGCTCTTACCATATCGATCCAGGGTTCAGTGACGGGGGGGTATATTTGGCTGCCATTCAGCGACAGCTCTTGTTATTGTCCGAAACCAGGAAGGGGAGATAATTTGACTTCGACTTTTTGTTGATTCCTTTTGTATGTGTTCTTTATTGGTTACCTCGTAAGCACAACTCCTCTTAGACCACTTGAAGGATTTTAATGAAACTTTACACAAAGGAAGGACACTATATGGAGATGTGCATGAAGGAAAATAATTATTGTCCCAAACCAGGAAGGGGAGATAATTTGACTGTGACTTTTCGTTGATTCCCTATGTAGGGGTTACCTCGTAAGCGCAACTCCTCTTAAACCACTTAAATGATTTTAATGAAACTTTACACAAAGGAAGAACACTATATGTAGATGTGCATAAAGGAAAATGATTATTGTTTGAAATCAGGAAGGGGAGATAATTCGACTTTGACTTTCGTTGATTTCTCCTGCAATTATCTTTTTTTTCCAAGAAAAAATTTTAAGCATAGATATTGTGAAGTCAAACTGTTGGAGAGACACACTTTTTTTCATTGTAATCCTCTTGAAAAGTTGTTTTCAAAGTGTTGCAATGAAATTTCTCTAATGCTTATGATTTTTGTATAAAATGTCAAATAGGCTGAAAAAGGTGAATTCCATATTTGTCTGATTTAGACAGAGTATTTTCATTGGAACCCTTGTGAAAAGTTCTTTCTTGAAGATTATATCATTGTGTCCATACTTGTATTGTGTCCACACTTGTACTGTGTCCACACCTGTATTGTGTCCACACCAACTTAAATTTGCACTTACCATATCGATCCAGGGTTCAATGAGCAGGGGGTATATTTGGCTGCCATTTGTTTGTTAGTTGCCTGAGTATATCAAGTGACCATTGCTGTTAATTTTTATGCCTCATCCATTTATGTAGAAAGGGCATGAAATATTTCCCTTTTCTTTCTATAGATCCAGTTAAAATTTGTGTTGAGGTCCATTTCTGATGAATTCTATGGATACTATGATTGACATTTCATAAATTACTCTTTATAAGTCTTGCTAACAAGTACCCTTGTCAGACACTACAAGTGATCGGTTGATATTACTATGGAGTCTACATGTCACTTTTACTCTTTGACCTAAATTTCATGCTACAGTGACTTTTGGAAATCTGTGCTTTGCTCCTTTCAAAAAAATTAAGTGTTACAACAATGAAAGTTGGTTAATGGGTTGATATTATCTTGTGCTTGAGTGTGTCTGGTGAACATTTTCTGTTGTATTTTATAAACTATAACCAGGATTGTCTCCCGAAAATGTGTTTTAAAGCTGGTTACCTGCAATTTCTCATAAACACCTTGTGCTATTTTCTCCACACTTACTTTAGTGTTATATCATGTTATGGGGTTTACATAGTGTAAGTACCACCACTTTCCTTTTGCATTCTCATGAAACTGATCAGAATGATAAATCAATTCAAGGATATTTCTATTTTGACAAGAACAGTTAGCAGTTTGTCTTTGTATCTCCCATTATTTTGTATGGTTTTAATTTTACTGGTCATGGATTGTTTTAGTGACTGAATACACAAGATGAATGGTATTTGTTCTGCTCAACAGACAGATGTCCTTATATATTTGCAGTGTAGCCAACCGCCTCCCCCCACTCTACACACACACAACTCCAAGTGGGGAAATATAAATTTGTACACAAGGTTATGTGTCCATCTCTCCATATAGGTTTTCAGGTAATAATTTATGATGCAAATACTGTGAAAGTACTTTTATTCATGGGCATCAATTTTTGCGGTTTTCATAATTACCACTATTTCACAGGTACTTAAATTCGTGGTTTCGAATTCTTTGTGTTAAAACTCGAGGAAAAAATGCATTTCGTTTGAACTTTATTTAACAGTTTTAGCAAATCACGAAATCCACAGAAATTAGAACCCCATGAATAATAGTACTTTCACAGTAACATGCTGCCTTTACTGCCTTTAAACTCGGTATGGCAGTTTTTGAGCTTTAAAATTGGGCAACATTTGATTTGAAGTGGCAGTGAAAATGTCACTGATGTTATACCCTTTGAAATATTTTATTTTGAGAAGTTCTTGACTTGTGTTTGTGGAAACCTAGCAGGGGGCTTATGTGATACCCCGAGCGTCGACGTCTGCCTCAGCATCCAGTCAGGAAGAATGTCCATTCCTGCTTACTGACAAGTCCCAAATCAACCATATTGGTATGTATGATGAATTTTGGGATGACAACAACAATACATGCTTGGGATGCTGACTCTGATCTATATTTTACACATGAGCGACTTGGTTAGGTACATTTAAAATGGTTAAAGTCCATTCCTGCTTACTGACATGTCCCACATCAACCATATTGGTATGTATGATGCATTTGGGGATGACAACAACAATGCATGCTTCGGATGCTGACTGTGACTTATATTTTATGTTTGAGTGACTTGGTTAGGTAGAATGGTTGAAGTCTATTCCCGCTTAGATATGTCCCA
>MJUU01043274.1:60160-85081 GCA_002080025.1 Modiolus philippinarum
GCATGAACGACTTGGTTAGGTAGAATGGTTAAAGTGCATTCCTTCTAACTGACATGTCCAACATTAACCATATTGGTATGTACGATGCATTTTGGGATGACAACAACAATGCATCCTTCGGATGCTGTCTGTGACCTACATTTTAGGCATGAGCAACTTGGTTAGGTAGAATGGTTAAATTAATGAAAGGAAGATAACAGGAAACACCTACAATGGCTGAACATTACAATCACATGCCACAATCAACCAGGGAACTGCACAAGAAAAGCAATAAAATGACAAAAGACAAACATAAATAAGGATAGGAAAGTCCATTCCCACTTACTGACATGTCCCACATCAACCATATTGGTATTTATGATGCGTTTTTGGATGACAACAACAATGCATGCTTCGGATGCTGACCGTGACCTTTATTTTACACATGAGTGACTTGGTTAGGTAGAAAAGTCCATTCCTACTTACTGGCATGTCCCACATCAACCATATTGGTATGTATGATGATTTTGGAAGACAACAACAATGCATGTTTGGATGCTGACTGTGACCTTCATTTTATGCATGAATGAATCATTAAAAAGAATGATTATAGTCCATTCCTGTTTAGGGCTGTTCCAGAAAAGTTGGTCTGGGACCCTTTGAAGGCACTTCATATAAATTGCTGTTGGTGGTTGTGTTTTCTTCATTCTTTTGCATTGTACATATGGGGAAGAATTCTATGGGTGGTGGGGGTCAATAAAAAGTGCCTTCAAACCCCCCATGTCAATTTTTCTGGAACAGCCCTTACTGACATGTTTAAATGTGACAATGCTGTGCAACGAGGTGAGCTTAGCAGGCTGTGGCTGCTTTTATGTTTTAAAAAGGGTTCATTTGAAATGACAAATTTACCTATTATCTTTCACTTGTTTGTTTTGTGTTTACAGACAGATAAAGGATTTGATAGAAGAACCTTTGAAAAACAGATGTCAGTAATGAGAGGACAGGTATGTAAGGATATTTATTTATTTTTATATGAACTTTTGTTTGTAGGGAAACTAACAATAATCTGACAATGTTTGTCGGAATTTTTTCATCAAATTTGAAATTTGGGTTTAATATGTGAAAAGGACTTGTGGTACTTGAGGTAATGAAACAAATCATTTATATGAAACAAGATGTACTTCAGCACATATTTTGTAAACCATAGTATCCAGAAGCCTGTTTCACAAAAAATCTTACAATAAATTTTAATCATAATTCAATATGAAAAGACTTTAAACTACTGAAAGATTTTTCTTGAAAATGGCTGCTGATACTTAATTTACAAGATGGTGTCAAAATTAAGTTGAAATGAAGTTTGTACTACAATCTTGTAGAACCCATAATACAATGTTACAAATGATTATTTTTGAAAGATTTTGTTCTGTAATCAGAACAAACTTCACTATTCTGGAAGAGGTACAAGGCGCTTGAAACTGACAATTTTATTATAATTGCTTTCTATTTAGTTTATCTTCAGCTATATTTGCAACAACATCTGAATGGTTTCATGTTGTACCTCCTAACAACTGTCATAAATTGGTAAATGTACATCATAATTACAGGAAGGTATAATGAAAACTGAAGATTTTCCTTGTCTATCATATGTGAAGGAGAAAGGAGGAAGAAAACAGTACTAAGAAATTTTAGAGTAGATATCAATAAGACAGCAATGGTGCAAAAGAGTCAGTCCCTATAGATCCTTTCACAATAACTGTGGTCCTGAATTTTGCACATGCGCTCATATGCCTTGGAGAGGGTAAAATGCAATGTCATAATATATGTGACGTCTTGATTAATTGTCCTACGCTGTTTTTATTTTCCACTCAAAATCACAGGAATGCAGATACCCTGAGAGGGTCTATTGAAATACAAAATTGCATATTTGAAAATTGTTCTTCAATAGAAGTAAGACAAAAAATTGTGCAACTTAAATAATTGTATATATTGTTTCTTTTTAGATATTAAATTTAACTCAAGCTTTGAAAGATGGGAAATCTCCAGTTCAACTAGTCCAAATGCCAGTGGTCACAATAGAACGAAGTAAAGGTGCAGGTGGTCGTGGACGGACTGATAGTGAAACATTCACACAAAGTTTTGCACATAGAGCTCCATTCTTCTCTTGGTGCTGATGTTAATATTTCTACAAATTCAATTCTATTATTACTGTAAACCATGAATGAGTGATCTCCCTTTTTACGAGGATGTTTTAAGTTGGACTAGCTTTTAAAGCTAGGATGAGGAAATTTTGGTACATGTTTTAAGTACATGTGCCTGACCATCATGTTCAATAGTAGATGATTAAATGAATTGATTATCTTATAACAAGGTTGAACAAAAATGATTATCCTATTTTATAACATGATTATAACAGTAATAATGTTAGATACATTATTTAATGTGGTTATTGTAATTGAAAAGTCATAAATAGAGCACTCACAGTGTCCTTCAAAGAAAACGTACAATTTCATAGAAAAAAAAAGCTATTAAATTTAAACAGTTCTGGAATTGCATTTTTGCTTAAGAATATGAATTTCTTGACTCAAATCTTTTTGCTAACATATGAATAGAATCACTGCATGAAGAGTGCAGTTATATCTGAATTAACTGTATGTTTAATAGAAGATTTCCATTTAAAATGTAAAAATGTGATGGATAAATTATCAAATAAAAATAAACACTTGTATCCCCTGTTTGGGTGAGGGAGATAACTCTTTTGCTGATGTATCTGTTGTATAAATCATGGTATTTATGTCTTACGAAAGTATTATTACAAAAATTATATTAATATGCATAATTCAAAACCTATTAGTAGACTAAATCTAATGCTGAATTAATATGTTTGAGATTAGCAATAAAAAATAGCACTATTGAAAAGGAGATAATTGACAAAGGGAGACAAACCAATTGCTACAGTTTATACCTACTAGTATGGGAGTGCCAAAATATGTGAATTTAAGTCGCAATATTATGATTTGAACACAGTTTAGAATGAATGTTTTCTGTATGTGAATTAATTGTGTGAAGGGCAATAGTGTAATTCTTCTGAGACTGCCGTATGGGTGCTGAAATAAAAGAAAGTAGTGTTTTAAATTCACATGCGTAAGAAAATTATTTAGTTTACTTAAGATTAAAATTTTAAGTGTTTGATGTCAGAACTGGAGATATATTAAAGGAATTGATTATGTTTTTAAATTGGTGGATAAATAATAGTTGACAGTTAAATCATCTTACAAAGTTTTGCACCAGACACAGTATATTTTACTGACAACTACAATTAAGTCAAGAAAATTTTTAAATATCGTTCACTGGTACAATGAATAGTTCATTACTAAATGTGAATTTTCCCATATGTAATTAAAGTTCACTGCTTGATTGAGCCTTGGTATCATGGTAGAATGCAATTTATCAGGGTAGGCTAGGTGATGCAGATAATGTGGATTATTTGAAAAAGGGTACCTGTATGTGCTTTGTGATTGTGACTTTTCTGCTGGTGTGTGTTCTAAGTGGAACAGCAATGTACAAATTATACTCCCTCTGATATGCTTATTTCTTTGATGTTTCCTTCACTTAAACTGTTGGATTCATTTGCGATACAGTATATTAGGTTCTTTTCATGTCAGCTTTTCCTCTTGATTTTGGTGTAAAAGAAGGCAGGGAAATATTCGCTTAATTTATAATTCATATTTTACTGTTTTATCAAATGCATTGAAATGGGAAGTGGAATTTATGTGGAGGCTAATTTTTGCACTAATTGTTAACTGCAAACATGTTAAAATCAAACAGATATGAAAATATCTGGATATAAGTATAAAAAAGAAAGAAAATGGGGTTAATGTCAAGGAGACAACATCCCATATCCAGGTTAAAACGACCCAAAACAAAGCATCTAGGGATCACAGTACGATCTTCAACACAGTGAGGAACGTCATACCATATAGCAAGCCCTAAATGGCCCCAAAAATGTGAAAAGGTGAATTTATCAATGGAAACAAACCACATCCAATAACCCAAATATGAAGAAACTAGAAGACAAGGACTAGGTTTATAAGGTTTAAGGTTTAAATTTGAAATAAATTATCTCAGGTACTTTATTTATATATTCAGTATACCAGTGCTGGTGTTTTTCATTTATCATTTAGGGAATTCATTCAGTCCTTAAAAAAAACCAAAAAAAACTCATACCTGATTCTAAAAATTTGTAACAAGTAATTTCCCTTTGCTAGTGTCACAATCAAGAGCAATGTTTAAAAGTATATTTTCCCCTAAAAATATTCAAGTGATATTTTATTAAATCAAAACTTTCAAAGGATATTAGAAGAAAGCAAACCTGACACAACCAAAACTTTTGTTTAAACCATGCTTTATATTAAATTGCAAGACAATTATAAGTTTTGCCATTGCTCTTTCAAACCATTTGGAAACTTGCATAAAGCTAGACATAACAAACAGGGGGAA
Source organism: Modiolus philippinarum (assembly GCA_002080025.1). Lineage (NCBI taxonomy): Eukaryota > Metazoa > Mollusca > Bivalvia > Mytilida > Modiolidae > Modiolus > Modiolus philippinarum. Next base: position 64,637 of record MJUU01043274.1, read on the forward strand.
GAATATTTCAAAATTAGACTATAAGATTCAGTCACATTATCGGAAAATATTTTTTGATTGGGCTATGCCTGATATCAGTAGTGATGGTTACGTTTTTTTTTCTCCAAGTTTGCCACACATTTTAACTCTGAAACCAATCTGTCTCTTAGTTCATTTTATTATAATTTATTACATACTTAGTAGAAATAAAAGCGTTTTTGCATGATCAGTATGACCGGAAGTAAACTGTCCATATTTTCACAAGCCAGGAAAATAATAGGTTATTTTATGGTCCTCCTGCATCTCAGACAAAATAAACGACTTCTGGTCCATATTGGCCTGGGAAAATAAACGATTTCCGGTCCATATTGGCCTGGGCAAATAAACGACTTCAGGTCCATATCGGCCTGGCATTTCTAAACGTCGGAAGTATGTAATGAAAAGTTTAATACATGTGCATTTCCATATTGACCTGATTATCATCCCTCGACCCATATTGTCCCTGGACTTCGTCTCGGGCCAATATTGGTGTCTTGGGATGATAACCAGGCCAATATAGAAATGCTCATGTATTAATCTGTATTTATTACTCATGGATGGTCTTGTGCATAATATTTATTCATATCAGCATTGATGGTTAAATAAAACATATTCAAAGAGTCTCCCATGTCATTATATACAAGCAACTCTGATTGAATGCAAGTTTCTTTTTCTCATGTAAAATATGATTAGTCATGGAATTTTTAAATGCGACACGGTAATAATTTTCTCTTTCTACATAGCTGTTGATAATCTCTGACTTAACTATAAATCTATTGCAATCGTCCAGATTAATTTTTTACTTTAACAGGTAAATTGTCCTACTAACTGGACAAATGTGAAAAAAACTGAAATACTTTTCAAAAGGGAGATTTCCTAAACAAATTGTCAATTATCCTTTTGAACAGTGTGTCCAGTGGCTAAAACAAATTACATGTAAAGTTGAGAAAATAATCTTAACACATATGACAGGTTTATAGGTAAAGTCAGGGGCTATCCGCAGTCATATAGAAGGGTTATTTGATAGGTTGAACAATGAACAATTTCTACTCAAGTATCTATTAAACATGGTTTTCTGTTGCATCACACCTTTCAGCAGGAAAGGATCTTTCTGGGTCCACTTTGATACAGTGTTATCCACTTCAGTCTTCCAAAGATTTTCTTCTCCCGTTAAGATTCCCACAACAAAAAAATCAATGTAGCATTCTTATTGCCCATCAAGTTTAAATGTTAAGTAGTCTATATTATTGCTATTTGTCTAAAAATATGATACTGCTGTAATGTAATTAAGTCATCTGACAATCATATTTATTTAACTATCAATATACTTATTGTCTTAATAATGTTTTTGAAAAGTAATTATTGATTTGGTAAGAAATATTTACAAGAGTGTATTATTAGTACTGAAAGGTCGATATGCATGGATTATTCTGTGAAAATGGATATAGAGGTGGTAGGAGAAAGGGAATGTTTTTTTTTTGCTGACATGGATTGTAAGTCATCATTGGTGATCTGCCTTTTGGTATATACACATAAATATGAAAAGGTATAAAGGTCCATATGTGTGGATGTCAGGGCTCCCTTCAACCCTTCCATATTCTGTTGGATTGCAAAATCCAACAGAGCATGTATATGTTGCTGACCCTTTATATGGCCAGTTCAGCTGGAATATGGTCATAACTCTATGGTCCCATGTAAATGCATAATTAGGGTTCAGCCCTTATACTGGAAGTAAAGAGTTTATAAATACATTGTAGGCTGAAATTGTTACCTCCACATTGAAGCCTCAAGTGAGCTAGAGTTAGTCTAAGTGCCAATAGTATGAAAATGACTATCCAATTAGAGTGAAGTTTACCACTTGAATCAGACATGTTATGATTGTAAGAGTTCCTCCAGTAAAGAGTTTATAAATACATTGTAGGCTGAAATTGTTACCTCCACATTGAAGCCTCAAGTGAGCTAGAGTTAGTCTAAGTGCCAATAGTATGAAAATGACTATCCAATTAGAGTGAAGTTTACCACTTGAATCAGACATGTTATGATTGTAAGAGTTCCATTTGAACTTGACCTATTATCATTTCTAATATGATACAGTAGATATGATTTATAGTGTGATGTATTTGCCTTCTCAGGATAAATAAATGTACAAGTGCATGATGGCAAAAAGGAGTGCAAATGTTGTTTGAAAGTGTCGGCTTGGTCAGTTAATTGACAGTCAATCAGCTAATTGTTACAGTAGTCCCCCTCTTGAAAGACCACTCATTTGAGAGACCACCCCTTTCTAGAGGCCACATTTCTCTTGCATTAACTCTTTTGTGAACAAATTGACCCCTTTTGGAAGACCACCCCTAAAACCCAACCAGAGACCACCCTTTCTGTGTCAAAAATATGAACATTACCCCTCTATAAAGACCATGTTTTGTTTTGTAAACACTGATGAAAATTAAATGCCATTTTGTAATAACTTACTGGAATAATTAAACCATCAATTAAATTGACTTAATTAGCAGGTGAGAAGCCCTACATGTATGTTAAGGAGAAATATAATGATTTGATACATAATTACCTGTAATTATTAGAAATTTTATTCTTTAAAGGAGAACTAATTAACTCTCACTTAAATATTTGATAAAGACAAGTTGTTGAGAATGAAATTTCAGGGCCATGCATGATACTTTAATAGGTTTCTGGTTAATGCATGTATTTAAATGAATGCACATGTGTTTTTAATTTGTGTTAGATGTAAATGAATATAAATATAATGTGTCAAATGTGCATGTGATAAATAAGAAGACATGTTGAATGCTTTCATACATACATTAAGTGAAATAGAATATGAAATGTTTTACATGAAATACTTATATTCAGCCTTTAGATTTTTGGACCTATTCCTTTTGAGAGACCACCCCTTTTGTAAGGCCAATTTTATGTTGCAAATAGGGTGGTCTTTCAAAAGGGGGACTACTGTAGTAAGAATTTGAGTATTGTTTGCAGATAAGTTGATATTCATTTCAGTGCATTATGGGTAATTTTGCATCTATTTTGTTCAATTAATGATGAGGAGAGGAGATAAAGAGAATCTGTTGCAATATTTATGTAATTATGTGATATTTTAAATGTTATTAATTATAATTTTGAGGAATTAAAAATAATTCTTTATTTTTTTTATTGTCTTGCCTGCAATCAAAATCAAGAGGATTTATGCATAGAAATGAGGATGAGAGACGTAGTGAATGCTTAAGTTTTTATAAGTACCTCCAAAACTGCAACTTATATTCTATGCAACAAATGCAACATGTAAAAGATATTTGATTTGTCAAAACTGTACTGTCAATTGCCCTATCTAAATACTTTGGACAAATTAGATTACCTGTCAAGTATGGTTCTTTGTCAACTTACAGTGTCTGGGGAGTCAATTTTAATTTAACTGTGGAAGATATCTGTTTACAGGTTCTGCTAAGCGTTGCATGTAAACTGCATTTTTGACAGTCAAATGTACAATTGACACCCCCGGACATTCAAATGGGTCACTAGTATTGCTTAATTATGGGTTGGTCTTTGTTATATATATATCTTTATTCTCACACACCAAACAAACATGGTACAGAGAAATATAAACTGTATACATAATATAGATACAAAAGCAAATGAATGGATAAACGGAGTTACACGTACACTGTATTCATATAAAATGCTACCCTGGAGAGTTTAACCTAACATTAATCATCTTAATAAATTTACATAAATTTGTTACTTCTACAAACTGGTTACAATTCATTAATTCTTTAAACTTCAAAACATTAGGTCTACAAAAATATTTCTTTTTAATATACTGTTTTCTACCATCAATAAAATATGGACATTTAAGTAAATAGTGGAATTCATCCCCTAGATCACCATTATTACACAAATGACAAATTCGATTTTCTCTATTAATATTATTCCATCTTCCAGTTTCAATTGGAAGTTTCATATTTAATGTCCGAAAATGGCATAAATATCTAAGATTTTTGTCTTCTATAATATCAATATAGTTTTCAAATTCCAGTTTTTGTTTATATAATCTATAATTTATTGCTTTTGGAGAGGTTTGTACTAAATTATGCCAAGTTTGATTGAATTGATCTATCAGAGTCTGTCTTACAGTTATCAAAAATTTCTTTAACATTATTAATCCATGGTATGTTATAATTGTGTTTTACATAAGAAAATTTATATAATAAAACAGGTAGTTTTTCAGGTTTACCACTGACAAGTTTAGTCCAATAATTAATTGTACAAAGTTTTATAGCAATATCCAGAGGCCATCTACCGAGCTCACCATATACCATAAAATCTGGAGTAGATTTTTTCAGTCCCAGAATTAATTTACAAAATTTCAAGTGAACTTGTTCTATTTCTCGATTGTCACCAAATCCCCAAATTTCACACCCGTACAATAAAATAGGTTTTACGACTTTATCAGAAAGATCAATTAAACACTTAACAGACAGGTTATGTTTTCGTCCCTTTCTAATGATGTCGACTTTTTTTGCGACTTTTTGGCTTTAGAGAAATTTCCTGTTCGTGAAAAAATAACACTTAGATAAGGAAATGCATCAACTATTTCAAGTTCATTTCCTTGGTAATAAAATTGTAAGTTACGAGGTAATCGCCCTTTTGAAAATACCATAACTTTACTGTTGTTAACATTAACTTTCAATTTCCATCTGTTACAGTAATCATTTAATGAATCAAGTTGCATTTGTAAATCATTTTTTGATTCAGACAAAAGAACTGTGTCATCTGCATATAAAATGAGAAATAGTTTGACATACATCAAAAGCTCTGTTTCAATCTCATCAGTAATACTCCTTAATCCAACGATATTTTTATCTTGAAAGTAATTTTCCAAGTCATTAATATATATAGAAAAAAGAAGGGGTGGAAGATTTTCCCCCTGTCGGACTCCTACTTTGCATGGAAAATAATCAGAATATTCATACCCATTAGAAATTCTTGACTTGATATTACTATACATATTCATGATAGTTTTAAATATTTTACCATTTATTGAATTCAGTAGCAGCTTTGACCATAATCCAGACCGCCAAACGGTGTCAAATGCTTTGGCAAAGTCTATAAAAGCACAAAATAGTTTTTTCTTTCTAATTTTCAATAGTTCAAATAACATGTGTAGAACAAATATGCTGTCAATAGTTGAATAATCTCTACGAAACCCTGATTGGTTTTCTTTTAATATACAAAAAGATTCTAAATATGTGCTCAATCGTGTATTAAGAACAGATATAAATAGTTTTCCCATGCAACTCGGTATCGTAATAGGGCTATAGTTTTGGGGGTCTTTCCTATCTCCCTTTTGTTTGTTAAATGGAAGAATGTTTCCTGCTAACCACAAACTTGGAACTTTACCACAGTTAAACACAATATTAAATAATTTAACATATACTGGCATAAAAATATGCTTTGTACATTTAATGTACTCATTAACTATTTTATCATCACCACATGCTTTTCCATTTTTTAATTCTTTGATACATTTAAAAATTTCACTTTCAGTGATCTCCAAATTCAAATTTTCATTTAAATCACTTATCTGATCATTTTCTATATTAAGATCAACATCATCATCAGATTCATTGAGATTTTTGAAAAATTCATAAAGAACGCCTGTTGAAATTTTTGGTTCAGTCTTTTGTTTATACCCATTCAATATTTTCCAATATCCTTTTGAATTGGAATTTTTCAAGGAATTCATTTTCTTTCTAAACTGTTTTCTGTAGTCTCTTATTGACTTATCCATTTGTGCCTTGTAACTTCGTTCTGCATTGTTAATACTAGACAGTGGACCATATGGCTTTCAGATGTTCCTTATTTTGAGGTACAGTGACTAAACTTCATGGTGCAAAGCAATATCTTGATTTTGAAGTAGATTGATTGAAAAGTTATACATCCAGTAAGTAGTATTACAGCTATATGAAGTCGAGAAAAAATTATTCAAACAATTTATAGGAAAAACTATTGGTGGATTTTATTGCCACAGGAAAAAGGAAGAACTGGGTAAGGGCAGGAAATTTAGCATTCTTTTCAACCCAAAATGAATCTGCTCTATTATGGAGAAATATAGAAGTGGTCTTTTTATACGACCGCAAAAAAATTTGAGGTCGTATAATGGTATGGCGCTGTCGTTGTCGTCGTCGTCTGTAGACACTTTTGTTTTTGGTCAGTAACTTGAGTTCCAGTTGAGCAATCCTTATGAAATTTTATCACAATGTTCCTTGGAACAAAAGGAACGCTTTGAGGGGTTTGGGATTTTGTGGTCCCTCCTGTTTTTAAAGAAGGGGCCAAAAAAGGGGAAAATTGGGTGTATTCACATAATTGGCTGTAGAATTTTTATTATTCATCAGATTTTGATGGGGTTTCTTTCAGTGTCTTCCTGAGGAAATTTCCAAACAGAAGTACACCAACTGATTTCATGTGGCATGTACCGTTCACGAGATAAATGGGCCCAAAAGGGGCCAATTTCAAAAATTTTATTTTTTTTATTTTTAGTCCGATTTTGATGCAGTTTTTCGCAGTGGATTCCTTTTGAAAAAATAACATAGAGCTGCACCATTAGATTTTTGATAACTTGTTTCGCTTCCAAGCTATGAGGGGCCCAACAGGGCAAAATTGCAAACATGCGGATTACCTAAAATTTTTACTTTTCATCCAATTTCAATGGGATTTTTTTCTTTAGATTCCTCTCATTGTAGGCTTTCAGTTGTATGTCAACAGATTTGGCATAGCTCTTACCGTTTTTGGGCTAATAAGGGTCAAAGGGGCCAAAATTGCAATTTTTAGAAATATGTAAAATCTTTATTTTACATCAGATTTTGATTGGATTTTTTTCTTTGAATTCCTCTCAATGAAGGCTTTCGTAGTTTGCCAACAGATTTGATGTAGCTCTTACCGTTTCCAAGCTATAAGGGGTCAAAGGGGTCAAAATTGCAATTATTCGAAATATGTGAAGTCTTTATTTTTCATTAGATTTTGATGAGATTTTTATCTTTGGGTTGTTCTCATTTTAAGCTTTCAGTGATATGGCAGTATATTTTGCATTGCTCTTTGGTTTCCAAGCTATAATGGGTCAAAGGGGCCAAATTGCAATACTTCAAAATATGTGAAATCTTTATTTTTCATTGGATTTCAACCTGAGTTTTTCTTTTGATTTCTTTTGATGGTAGTCCACAGAATTTCTTAGCTCTTGCAATATAGTAGCAATAAGGGATTATAAAAAGGGCTAATTTTTATTTTCACTAGTTTGTGTCCAGTTAATTAATGTGTCAAGGTCTTTATTGTGTCCAGCAAATTACTGTGTCCACATTAATTTTAGTTTACACTTGTTTAAATTTCAGTGGTCAACATGCTGCGGTCGTATCATGCTGCGCTTGGCGTAGCCCTTTATTACTGTGTGGAACACAGTTTGTCTACAGTGGTTCTGAACCAGGCTTTCCCAGTTATTATCTGAAACCTGGCATAGACAATGTATTTTCCTGCCACCATCTTGGAGCATGCCTGGTAAGCTCTATAGATTGAGCACAAGGAACCAATATCTCGAAAATATTGAAATGGATAAAAAAAACATTGCAATTATTAATGAGCAAATGACTTTTGAATTATACATGGAAATGGTAAGACAAAGCAATAACAATTTCTGATTTGTCAGAAGTGTCTGTCATTTTTTGCTCATCTGGCTATAGCCAAGGTGAGCTTTTGCAATCACTTTTTGTCTGTCATCTGTCCGACGTAAATTTTTTTATTAAAGATCTCCTCTGAATCTACTGTCAGTTAGAACCAAATTTGGCCATAAATGGTTCTTGGGTGGTCCCCTACAAAAAAGTTGTTTTTAGCTCACCTGGCTAATGGCAGGGTGAGCTCTTGCCATCACTTTTCATCCTTCTTCAGTCCATTGCCCGCCAGTCTGGCCTAAACTTTTCAATCAAAGATCTTCTCTGAAACTACTGGGCCAATAGGAACCAAACTTGGCTACAATAGTCCTTGAGTGATCCCTTGCCAAAAAGGTGTTTCTCAGGGACGTGCTATATTGGAACTAGACTTGGCCACAATAGTCCTTGGATGGTCCCCTGCAAAAAGTTGTTTTTCAGGTACGTGTTATATCCAACATGGCTGCCAGTGGGGAACGTAATTTTAACATTGGACCCTATGAGAAAACATGTTCAAAGATTTTCTTCTATCAAACTACTGAGCCAATATGAACCAAACTTGGCAACAATAGTCCTTTAGTGGTCCCCTTCATAAAAGGTGTTTTTCAGGTCAGTACTACATCAAACATGGCTGCCAGTGGGGAACATATTTTTAGCATTGGGCCCTATGGGAAAACACATTCAAAGATCTTTATCTCTGAAAATGCTGAGGCAATTGTAACCAAGCTTGGCCACAATAGGTCCCCTGAAAAAAAAAAAGTTTTTTCAGGTCATTTCTATATCAGAGATGGCCGCCAGCAGGCTGAAACATAGTTTTAAAATTGGACTCTACGAAAGCATGTTCAAAGATCTGGCCAATCAGAACTTAACTTGGTCACAATAGTTCTTTTGTGATACCATGCAAAAAAGTTGTTTTTCATGTTCCTGCTCTATTCAACATGGCCAACAGCGGAAAAATTAGTTATAATATTGCACCCATGGGAAAACACATTCAAAGATCTTCTCTGAAACTGCTTAGCCAATTGGATCCAAATTTGGCCACAATAGTCCTTTGGTGGTCCCCTGCAAAAAGGTGTTTTTCAGGTCTGCACTATAAACAACATGGTGGCCAATGGGAACTTAGTTTTTATACGACCCCAAAAAAATTGAGGTCGTATAATGGTATGGCGCTGTTGTCGTCGTTGTCGTCCGGCGTCGTCGTCATCTGTAGACACTTTTGTTTTTGGTCAATAACTTAAGTTCCAGTTGACCAATCCTTATGAAATTTTACCACAATGCTCCTTGGCACAAAAGGAAGGCTGGGGTTGGTTTTGGACATTTTGACCCCTCCCGTTTTCAAAAAAGGGGCAAAAAGGGCAAAATTGGATGTTTTCACATATTTGGCTGTAGAATGTTTATTATTTATTGGATTTTGATGGAGTTTCTTGCGTTGTGTTCCTAATTAAATTTCCAATCAGTAGTATGTCAAAGGATTATATGTGGCATGTACCGTTCAGGAGATAAATGGGGCCCAAAAGGGGCGATTTTCAAAAATGTTATTTCATTTATTTTAGTCTGATTTTGACACAGTTTTTTGCAATGGATTCCTATTGAAAATAAACATAGAGGTGCACCATCAGATTTTTATACGACCACAAAAAATTTTGAGGTCGTATATTAGTATGATACTGGCGGCGTCGTCGTCAGCGTCTGTGGACACTTCGTTTCCGTGCGATAACTTAAGTTCTAGTTGAGCAATCCTTATGAAATTTTGACACAATGTTCCTTGGCACAAAAGGAAGGCTGGGATTGGTTTTGGGTATACTGGCCCTGCCAGTTTTTAAGAAAAGGGCCAAAAAGGGCCAAATTGGGTGTTTTAGTATATTGGGCTGTAGAATATTTATTATTTATCTGATTTTGATGGGGTTTCTTTCATTGTACTCCTGAGAAAATTTCCAATCTGTAGTATGCCATCGGATTTCATGTCGCATGTACCGTTCATGAAATAAATGGGCCCCAAAGGGGGCGAATCTCAAAAATTTTATTTTTCTTATTTTTAGTCCGATTTTAATGCAGTTTTTTGCAATGGATTTCTTATGTAAAGCTAACTAGCACAGCACCATCAAATTTTTGATAACTTTTTTCCTTTCCGAGTAATTAGGTTCCAAAGGGGGCCAAAATTGCAAATGTACAGATTACTAAAAAATTTATTTTTAGCTCACCTGACCAAAACTTCACATTTTCATCTTCTCCTCTGAACCTTTTAAAGCAAATTCAACCAAACTTTACAGGAATAATGTATGGAAGGTCCTTTACAAAGATCGCTCATTTCGTTTCGATCCGATAAAAAACATGGCCGCCAGCGCGGAACTTAGGTTTAACATTGGACCCTATGGGAAAAATCACATTTTCATCTTCTGCTCTGAAAAAGCTGAAGCTAATTGAACCAAACTTTACAGGAATGATGTTCTAAAGGTCCTTAACAAAGATTGCTCATTTCGTTCTGAATCGATAAAAAACGTGGCCGCCAGCATGGAACATAGTTTAACATTGGGCCTGTGGGAAATTCACATTTTCATCTTCTGCTCTGAAACCACTAAAGCAAATTCAACCAAACTGCACAGGAATGATGTATGGAAGGTCCTTTACGAAGATTGCTCATTTTGTTCCAATCCGATAAAAAACATGGCTGCCAGCGCGGAACTAAGGTTTAAGGACCCTATGGGAAAATTCACATTTTCTTCTTCTCTGAAACCACTGAAGCAAATGTAACCAAACTTTACAGGAATGATGTACTAAAGGTCCTTAACAAAGATTGCTCATTTCATTCCGAATGTATAAAAAACATGGCTGCCAGCATGGAACATAGTTTAACATTGGCCCTTTGGGAAATTCACATTTTCATCTTCTGGTCTGAAACCACTAAAGCAAATTCAACCAAACTTTACAGGAATGATGTATGGAAGGTCCTTTACGAAGATTGCTCATTTTGTTCAAATCCGATAAAAAACATGGCCGCCAGCCCGGAACTTAGGTTTAACATTGGACCCTATGGGAAATTCACATTTTCTTCTTCTGCTCTGAAACTGCTGAAGCAAATTCAACCAAACTTTACAGGAATGATGAACTGAAGGTCCTTAACAAAGATTGCTCATTTCGTTCCCATCCAATAAAAAACATGGTTGCTAGCACAGAACATAGTTTATTTTGGCCCTATGGGAAATTCACAAAAAACATGGCCACCATGCAGAACATGGAAAACTCTGCTTCAGCATTTTGTCAGGTGAGCGATACAGGCTCAGTGTCTGAGCCTCTAGTTTTTTAGCTCACCTGGCTATAGCTTTTGCCATCACTTTTCGTCCGTCGTCCGTCCGGCGTAAACTTTTCATTCAATCTTCTCCTCTGAAACTACTGGGCAAATTGAAATCAAACTTGGCCACAATAGTCCTTAGATGGTCCCCTGCAAAAAAGTTGTTTTTCAGATCTGCTCTATATCCAAGATGGCCGCCAGTGGGGATAATAGTTTTTAACATTGGACCCTATGGGAAAACACATTAAAAGATCTTCTCCTCTGAAACTACTAGGCCAATTGGAACCAAATTTGACCACAATAGTCCCTAGATGGTCCCCTGCTAAAAAAATTGTTTTTCAGATCCGAGCTATATTCAAGATGGCCACCAGCGAGGATCACAGCTTTAACATTGGACCCTATGGGAAAACACTTTCAAAGATCTCCTCTGAAACTACTAGGGCAATTAAAACCAAACTTTGCCACAATATTCCTTAAATAGTCCCCTGCAAAAAAGTTGTTTTTTAGATCTGCGCTATATTCAAGATGGCCGCCAGCAGGGATCATAGTTTTAACATTGGACCCTATGGGAAAACACTTTCAAAGATCTTTTCCTCTGAAACTACTAGGCCAATTAAAACCAAACTTGACCACAATAGTCCTTAGATGGTCCCCTGCAAAAAAGTTGTCTTTCAAATCCGCGCTATATCCAGGGTGGCTGCCAGCGGGGATCATATAGTTTTAACATTGGACCCTATGGAAAACACTTTCAAAAATCTTCTCTTAAACTACTGGGCCAATTGGAACCAAACTTGACCACAATAGTCCTTAGATGGTCCCCTGCTTAAAAGTTGTTTTTCAGATCCATGCTATATCCAAGATGGCCGCCAGCGAGGATCATAGTTTTAACATTGGACCGTATGGGAAAACACATTCAAAGATCTTCTCCTCTGAAACTACTTAGCCAATTGAAACTAAAGTTTGCCACAATAGTCCTTAGAGTGTCCCTGCAAAAAAAATGTTTTTATCCGAGATGGCCGCCAGCGGGAATCGTGGTTTTAACATTGGACCCTAAGGGAAAACACATCATGTCAAAGATCTTCTCCTCTGAAAATTCTATGCCAATTGGAACCAAACACGGCCAAAATAGTCTTTAGGTTGCCCCTTGCAAAAAAGGTTTTTTCAGGTCTGTGCTCTATCCAAGATGTTCACCAGCCGTGGCCCAGGTGAGCGATACAGGCTCTTGAGAGCCTCTTGTTTAGGTTCACACTTAATTCAATCAAGATAGTTCCCAGCAGGGAGCATAGTTAAACATTTGACCCTATTGGAACACTAACGGAGGCTTTCACTCTTAAACTACTTGGGCATATTGGAACTATAGCATTACTATGGGTTCTTCTACATAAAATGTCTATGTTAATCAAGAGCCAGGTGAACGATGCAGGCTCTTGGGAGCCTCTTGTTCAAGTTTGAACCTCAACCAAGATGGCCAACGGGAAACAGTTTTAACATTGGACCTTATGGGAAAACACATTACTTACTGAGCCAATGGAAACCAAACTTGACCACAATTGTCCTCAGGTGGTCCATGAAAAAAATGTTTTTCAAGTCTGCGCTATATCCAAGATGGCTGCCAGCACTACGGAGAAGATAGTTTTTAAACATTGAACCCTATGGGAAAAGACATTCAAAGGTATCTGAAACTTCAGGGCCAAAATAGAACCAAACCTGGCCACATTAGTCTTTAAATGGTACCGTGCAATAAAAAAGTTGTTTTCAGGTCATGGCTTTATCCAAGATGGTCGCAATCTGGGAACATAATTTTAACATTTGACCCTTTGGGAAAAAAACATTCAAAGATCTCCTCTGAAACTGCAGAGCCAAATGGAAACAAACTTGGCCACAATAGTCCTTAGGTTGTTCTTTTGCAACAAGTTATGCTTCAGGCCAGCGCTATATCAAAGATGCCTGCCAGCAGGAGACATAGTTTCAACATTGGAATCTTTGGGAAAAGACTTTCAAAGATCTCTGAATTTGCTTAGCGAAATAGAACTAAACTTGGCCACAATACTTGTAGTCTTTAGGTGGTCCCCTGCAAAAAGGTTGTTTTCGGTCAGCGCTATATCAAGGATGGCTGCCAGCGGGATTGTAGTTTTAGCATTGAACCCTATCGGAAAAGACAGTCAAAGATCTCCTCTGAAACTACAGAGCCAGATGGAACCAAATCCTTAAGTGGTTCCGTGCAAAAATTTTGTTTACAAGGTCTGCACTAAATCCAAGATGTCATCAGCAGGGAAAAAAGTTTTAACACTAGACTTCATGTGAAAACGCATTCAAAGATGTTCTCCTCTGAAACTGCTGAGCCAACTGATACAAAACTTGGCCACAATAATCTTAAAATGGTCCCCTACTAAAAATTGTTTTCCAGATCTGCAATATATACAAGATGGCCGCTAGCGGGTAACATAGTTTTAATATTGTACCCTATGAGAAAAGACCTTCAAAGACCTTCTTAGTCAATTGGAACCAAACCTGTCCATAAAATCTTGAAGATGGCACCCTGCAAAAAAAATGTTTTTCCATGTCCATGACTAAACGTTGTTACTTTGTTGCCGATCTGTCATCCAAAATCCCTGCCAGCAGGGAACTTACTTTATTATTGAACCCTTTGGGAAATGCATACAATGATCTTTTTCTAGAGAACTTCTGAATGCATGGCATGTATGTTACTTATAGAGATGCTGATCAAGATGGCTGGCAATAGGGAACAAGAGGCTCTCAAGAGCCTAAATTGCTCGCTTCAGCCATAGCTGACAATCATACAGTCCAAATAACCTAAATAATAAAGGGCATCCTTTTCAAGTATGTTAATACACCTTGATGTAATTTGCTTCAAAGTTGAACTATATTTCCTGATGGCAACCAATTTGGATTTGGTGAAGACTTACTGGTCGTCTTTTTAAAAGGGGCCAACTAGGGACTATTATGAACAAGTTTTGATCCAACTGGCTGGAAGTTCCAGAAGAGAAGACCTTTGAATATTTTTCCCATAAGGTCCAATATTAACTAAGTTCCCAAATGTTTGCCTTTTAAAGGTACCATCAAAGAAATATTGCCACCAAGTTTGGATCCAATTGGCTTTGTTGTGTCAGAAACGAAAGTCTTTAAAGGCTTTCCTATAGGGTCCAATTTTAAACTATGTTCCTCACTTACAGCCATCTTGGATGAGATGCGGACTTGCTGGACACGTTTTTCAAAGGGCCAACTAAAGAGTGTTGTCACCCTTTTTCGTTCAAATCGGCCAAGTAGTATCAGAGGACAAAATCTGTAAATGTGTTTTCCCACAGGGTACAATGTTAAATTAAGTTCCCTGCTGGCGGCAATCTTGGATGAAGTGTATACTTGCAAAGCATTATTCTTAAAGGGGACCACCCAAGGTCTATTGTTACCAACTTCAGATGCAATTGGCTTTGTTGTTTCATATGAGAAGATCTTTGAATGCTTAACTAAAGGGTCCATTTTATACTGTTTTCTCCTCTGGCGGCCATCTTGAATGTGATGTGGACTTGCCGGAAATATTTTCAAAGGTTGCCAACTGATGACTATTGTGACCAAGTTAGGTTCCAATTGGCCAAGTGGTTTCAGAGGAGAATCTTGATCTTTCAATGTGTTTCCCCATAGGGACTATGTTAAACTTAGTTCCCAGCTGGCAGCTATCTTGGATGAAGTGCAGACTTGCAAGACACATTTTTAAGAGGACAACTCAAGCACTATTGTGACCAAGTTTTGGACCTAACTGGCTTTGTTGTTTCAAAGGAGAGGATCTTTGAATGCTTCTCCATAGGGTTCAACGTTAAACTATGTTCCCCGCTGGTGGCAATCATTCATGTGATGCAGACTTGCAGGACATATCGTTCAAAGGGGGCCAACTGTTGCGACCAAGACTTCTTATTGGCGTAGTTGTTTCCGAGTGAGATCTTAAAAAAAATGTTTTCCCATAGGGTCAATATTAAACTTAGTTCCGACTGGCGGTCATCTTGAATGAGGTTGGTCAACTGGACCATGTCCAATAAAATTTAGTCCTTGACATGCTGAACGCTTTTGCAATTTAAACTTGACCTCTATCTCAAATTGTTTTTGAAATATAAGACAAAGGGTATGAAAGTACGGAAATTTTGACCAATGATGGGCAATAACTCCTATACCGGTCTTTGGATTTTCTTTAAAATTTCCATGTGGATAGATCTTTATATGCTTAACATATTCATAATTAAAAAATAACCTCCATCTATCATAGTTTTTTTAATTAAAAAAAACATCAAAATTTTGAAATTTTACGGAAAAAGGGCAATAACTCTAAAATAGGCCAGTAGATTTGCTTCAAAATTGCAGGGTGGGTGAATGTTGTCATTCTAGTCAGATTTTTTATATCTGCAACGGTTTTTCAGATATTTGCCAAAAACTGCAATTTACCTGTATATTCCATTTTTAGCAATGGCGGACATGTTGTTTAGTCAGCGGACTAAAAAACACAATTTTGAGAAGTCATGATGGTGATGATTCAGGCTAAGATTGGTTTTAATTTGGCCCATTGGTTTCAGATGAGAAGATTTTTAAAAAGGTTAACACCGTACGGACGACGGACGCCAAATAATGACAATAGCTCACTCTGGATGTAGTCAGTTGAGCTAAAATGGTTAAATGTTGGATCATATGATACATCGTTTGAAATTAAGACCCTTTAACATGGAAGTTTACTGGTCATGGTCCAGGTGAGCGATACAGACTCTGGAGAGACTCTTGTGTCAATTTAATTCTGCCTTTCATCTTTTGTTTTAATGAGATGAACATGGTCAGTGGATTCACCTTCAAAAAGGGCAATAACTCTATAACGGGTCAGTAGATTTGCTTCAAAATTGCAGGGTGTGTCATTTTGATCATTTAACCTTGTCAGATTTTTGTATATCTGCAATGATTTTTGAGGTATTTGCCAAAAACTGCAATTTACCCCTATGTTCTATTTTTAGCAATGGCGGCCATGTTGTTTAGTCAGCGGACTTAACACAATTTTGAGAAGCCAAACCCTGGTGATGATTCAGGCTAAGACTGGTTTTAATTTGGCCCAGTGGTTTCAGAGGAGACGACTTTTTTTAAAAAGATTAACACCGTACGGACGACGGACGCCAAATTATGACAGTAGCTCACTCTGGATGTAGCCAGGTGAGCTAAAATGGTTAAATGTTGGATCATATGATACATCGTTTGAAATTGAGGCTCTTTAACATGGGAGTTTACTGGTCATGGTCCGGGTGAGCGATAGAGGCTCTTGAGAGCCTCTTGTGTCAATTTAATTCTGCCTTTCATCTTTTGTTTTACTAGTAATTAGATGAACATGGTCAGTGGGTTCCCCTTTAAAAGTGGTTAATTTCACTTGTATCTCCCTCATGCAAAGCTCTGTCCTTAGCTGATTTTGGCTATACATTTAGATCATATCGTTCTCTATCAGTTTTTAAACATCTTTGAATTGATGGTCTTCCAAACGTTTAGATTTTATCTGCACTGAAGAGACATAAGTTGTCGAAATGCGCATATGCAGAAAGCAAATTTACAGTAACTTCGGTATTTAGTTATTATATATGTTACAGTGAATTTGTAAAATCAGGTAATTTGTAAAATCACTGAAAATTCAGGGATTTTGTAAAATCACTAAATTGGTCAGTGGGTTTGTAAAGTCCCTAAATTAAACCAGGGATTTTACAAAATCACTGAAAAAAATCAAAAATTTATTTCAAAACAGAATTTAAAGTGGAATTGCAGTGAAACTTGATACGACCGTCTCCTGAACCCATGTACAGTATAAATGGCTACTGACACGTTGACATTTCAAATTGAAAAAAAATGTAAAGTTTATGACAAAAAAAATAAAGTGAATTACAAAAGAAAGAAAGAAAACTTGGAAAAATAGGTGAACAAACGACCTTTTATTTCCCTACAAAATGATTAGCCCTGGTTTTCTAATTGCATTTGTTACATAAATTGTAAAAATATTGGGTTATTTTGGTCCAATTCTACAAGAAAGTTAAATTTTTAAGTCACGATTGTACTTATTTTCATGGGTAAGAAATAGCAATCCGTAAATAATTTTGAAATAATTTTGAATTGTTTTAAATAATTTATTTTTTTTAAGTATGGGTAAGAATATTGCCTAGTAAATAAAAGATTAAGTTGAACAAAATTCAGACTTTAATTGTGCAAATTGCAATGAAATCAGTTAAGAAACTGCTTCCCAATATTTTTTAAATGCAGTTTTGTATGAATTACAGTACAGGGTAGAAATATTGGCAGGCCAATACTTTTGTGTAAGATTTGGTTATCTATTTCAATTTCATATAACTATAAAAATTAATTTTGTTTGTATATTTATTAATTTAACATTCTAATGAATCAGTGGTTTTGTAAAATCCCTAACAAGATTTTCAGGGATTTTACAAAATCCCTGACAATTTCAGTGATTTTACAAAATCACTACATGGTCAGGGGTTTTAAAAAATCCATAATTATTTCAGGGATTATACAAATTCACTGATTTTACAAATTCACTGTAACATATATAACCAATTCGTGCATGACGCACAATAGATAGGCTTATTCGGTGGGGAGTCACAATATCCCATATCCCAGTAAGTCTTAACTAAATACTGGAATATACCAAATTCCATAGTCAAAATATCCCATATCCCTGTACATTTTGTCGTTAGATATCCCATTATAAAAATCGTAAATATTCCATATCTCAATATCAAGCGTAGCTTTAGCCCCCCTTCCAAACCGGATTTTTTCGGGGTTTGGTAAAAAATTTGTCACAAAATTTGCTCTATTTTTTCTATTGCGCCCTAACTTCAAACCCCGATATTCCCTAAACAGCATTAATACACAAGAGATGGGGATAGATGGGGATAAAAAAGAATTCTCCTTATATAAATGTACAATGCATGGTATGTCTTCCTGACAAATCACTCTGCGACGATGAAATTTAAGCTATACAAGGACAATATAAACTACATCATTGATATGAGAGGACTGATGTCATCATGTCGTGGTGTACCATATCCTTCAGATCTTTTTTATTATTTTGTTTTTTTTAGCTAAAGGATGAGAAAATTAAAATAGTATCAGAAGACTTTAATAACATGTATCATTAGACGGCAAATGTGCCATGGCGGGGATGAGAAACTCGGCATTAACCGTACCTGTCCGCTCAGTTATGCAGTCATATGGACGGCTTATCTAAGATGTGAATAGCGACGGTACTATTACACTAGTTTTTCAGTCATAAAAACATATAAGCTAAATCTGAACCGAATCATTTTAAACATGAATGATGGCGATATTTTTATACTCAATGAAAAATAGTTATAGTTTTTTTTTAAATGATATTCTATTGCATAAATTAAAGCAATGGGATTGGGCCCAAGTTAATTGGAATGTGCCCCCTCTCCCTACAATAACAAATGACATGACAAAAAGCAAACATCATAACAACGGCAGTAGAATACCAAAGGATGACCACAAAAATCGAAGTCTAAAGATATGGCAAAAACAGCAACAGAGAAAAACAAAGACAAAACAAGGACGTGGGACGGGACAGCTACAATGCACGGAAATAAAAGAAGACATTAAGAACTAAGGCACTTATAGTGTGAACTCCCATGACATCAGGTGCCCTGGAAGGGTAAGCATGCCCTGCTTCGTTAGCGACACCCGTCACACTATCAGTGAGTCAATCCAGGGTTGAGTCAAATCCGGTTATGTCAAATCCACGAAGACGTAAAATCTAGCGGAAAATGTCCGTGTTCATTTGGGACATAGACACGTCATATCTGTGAATGATGTCATGGTGACGACACTAGAATGATAGCAAAAAAGACTGAATAAATCCCTGACTAAGCAGCTTTGGGACAGTGTTTTTGCGCTATTAAAAAATCACTGTAAAAACTGCATGCTCGACAGGAATCAACTGCGAACTGCGAACTGTACACTCCATAGGCTGGAGAGGTAGGTATATTGCTGCTCAGAAAGGGAAAGTTCACAATTGGGAAGTTAAAATCATCACGTTTGTCATATAGTAGCTTAGATTTCAAACGTCCATCTTAGTCAATTTATATTAAAAGAAGTAGGTCAAGCTCATTCGGATAGTAAAGTAAGTGAGAACCGAACCGTCAGTCAAAAGAACGAACAATCCAAGGACAAAGGCAACATCGGAAACAATAAGAAACAAGGACACCACTTGAGTACGGGACAAAAAAGGAAAATGAAGACACACATACAGATGAACAACACGGACCCAATAAAAACCATGGGTGAGATCAGGTGTACCGGTAGAGTAAGCATCTCCTGCTTCTTATAAGACACCCGCCCTGTTGAACATGTCAACTCCGGTAGTAAAGTCAAATCCGATAGAGGAAAAACAAACTTTAATTGTATAGGGAAAGATCTGTTGTCATCTGGTGTAAATATTCCTTGAATTTTGGATTATTAAGAGAAAGTACATCGTCTATGTATAAATATATCTATAGAAATAATAACAAAAAAAAAAAGAGAAAAAACATTTATAATAAATGAAACGAAGTATACTTCACATAACTCATATGAATCTTTTAGTATTTTATATACATTTTTGTATATTACAAGACTTTTTCAAATACACACAAATTTGTTAACAATGTTACATTTTCTCTGCTATTTCACTGCTATTTCTCCGTTTTCGTTCCATTTCAAAATATGTGTTTTTGGTTATTTAAATTATTCCTGAGTCCGGGTTCTTAATTTAATTAAAGCAGAGACAAATTTAAAAATCTATATATGTCCCTGATTGACGAATAATTTAAATACGACACAGTATTTTGTTGTTTTAGGTGCCCCAGTGCCGCAGGTGATTGATTCATACCGTGAATGACATAATTAAGGTCTTTCACCACAGTGAAAGACCTTACTGATATTCTTCGGATTATTATTATTTTTTTTTTTATTCTTTTTCTTCCGCCGCAACCGCTGTAAAAAAACTACGCGACATATCATTTCGACTCTTGGTGTCATGAATCGATATCACTGCGCGACTTCAAAACTCAGTCAAGCATATCGATCTATTTTTAGTAACGGAGTTATCTCCCCTAACACGGTTTATCTTGTTAGCAGATCTCCTCATAAACCGTAACCGATATCAAAATTCTGAATGGGGGAAAATGTTCGATTCATCCTCAGGATGATTAATCATGCAAAAAAACTTTTTTGGTTCGCGACCCCGGTTACGCGTTTTTGACCCCTAAATATGCAAATTTCTCAAAGTTGTCCGATTTCCACCAAATTTGGTTTCCAGGTAGCTCTCATGGTCCTGATTACAAATCTGGAATCAAAAATTTTTTTTCGGCCGCCATTTGAAATTTTGTTATCGCA